>JAXQQM020084599.1:0-247869 GCA_034641835.2 Pinus albicaulis
ATGAATGGATAGAAAAAACTCAGAAATATTCCTTATTTGAGATCTCAAGTTGGTTTCGAAATGGGGATTGACTCGAGTAGATTTTTAGGCTAATCCCACCTTACCTTTGAGCCCTCTCTCACCTCTGGTGTGATTATTTTTTTAGCTTTTCTTTGAATCACATTAATGATGAAGGCTCCTCTAGCTATGGATGTGTGGGAGTCTCTTGTATATGAGAATATGAGGTGTTATAGTATCTAGAAGGGTCCCCTCCAAAATCAAGGTTGTAAACACAAATTCGGCACATAGATGGTTTACATAAATCTAGTATTTTTTGTTGGACTTCTGCTCACGAGAATATATTAACTATAAATAATCTGAAAAAAGGTGAAATTCAAGGTCCCGCTAAGTGCTCCCTTTGCCTAGATAACAACAAAACAATTCTCACCTATTCCTTGATTATGAGTCATAAAGAATGTGTTGGTAGCTTCTCTCCAAAACTTGGCTCTCCCTCTTCGTTGGCCTACTTTTATTAATTTTTTCAACTCATGAGATTGATCTTATCAAGGTTCCTTCAATGGTAAACCTATGTTCAAAATAAGCCAACAAGAATTTCCCAAATTCATTTGTTGGAAGGTGGGGTTGGCCCATAATAGAACTATCTTTCATGATATGAAAGCTCAATCGAACAAGGTTGTTGAGCTAGCAAAATCTCTTATGACATAACATTATCTCTCTCAAATCCTTAAGATCTCTAATCCCTAAAATGTGGACTGAGTTGAAGAGTTTTATTTCTACCAATTCAACTCTACATCCCCATGTCGTTGGAGCCCCTCTCCATAGAAACTATTGGAAACTTCATTATTCAAGGGTTGAATTTCAAAATAAGCTCAAGTCTTACGACATTTATGTTCTTTGCTTTGATGGAGAATCTATTTGTAGCCTAAATGTGCCAGGTGTCGAGAGGGTAGCGCTAATTTATTGCAGAGGATAATGTTACAGGTCAATTTGGGCATCATCCCCCAGAACAGTATGAACAGGGTCTATCATCCCCTAATTCAGTTGCTATATGCCCTAAGAGAAGTCATTCCATTGATGGGTTTAATTCATGATATTTACAATGTTTGAAGTATAGATTATATGACCCATTGACTCATCAAATCTCCTTTGAATGAGCCTAAGTGCATTGAAAAGCACTTATCTCCATGCAAGGGTGCTCTGCAAAGCACTTCCTGACACTTAAGGGTGCGTTGGTATCCTAGGAGCGAAATCATCATTGTTCCGGGAATCTCCACATGTCCAGTGCCTTCTAGAAAAACTCATAGGTGTCATAATTTGAATACATTTGTTCATCCATCACCACTGAACTTGGAAATATGTCTCACCTATTATTAGAAAGCCATTCAATTCCATTTATTGAGAAAATACCTACAATTTCCCTATAAATTGAGCACTCATCTAAGTGCTAGGGAGGAAGAATTTTGTGTAGTGTTATGCTGTTTGATTCTCAATTGATGAGAGCTGGAGTACTGTTATGCTACTGAGATGATGCTTGGTGTGATGAGGATGGAATGAAGTTGGATCAGGTTGACGATGAATTGATCTATTGGTTGTAATATTCTCCTCCTACTTACTTAATAAATATATCTGTTCATTTTCTCATATGTATGCTTATATCTTGTGAATTTTACTCTCAACTGTATATGTATTCTTAGATCTAATTGGTTCGATTTGGTTAAGATAGATAGATACTCGTATATTTTTATGTTGTTTTATGTTCTCTGTCTTTGATTGCAGGTATCGATTTAGCGGATTTCGTTGGATTGAGAGCAATGACAACAATGAAATAAAGGGAACGAGAGAGAAGGATCACAAGTAGGTTCCTTTCCTTTCTGTTTATCTATTTGTCTTAGAGAAAAGAATATTTGTATTTCTTCTATTGTTCTGAGTCAAGGAACACCACACTCAGGGAATCTAGTTTATCCATAGATTAGAATTCCATATGAAAAATTGGTGACTCCACTGGGGGAAAGTCCATCATTCTTGGTGTTTATGTCTCTATTTACCATCATCAGTAGAATTTACTTCATCTTATCAGTCATTTGAATGAACATTTTTCCTTAGAAGTGTGTTTAACCTGATTTTTTTCCAAACTTAGCTATGCCCAACACATTGTTGGTTAGGGTACAGTGCTCTGCAAAGCACTGTTTCCCTTTTAGGGGTGCTCTGCAATACACTGTTTTCCCTTACAGGGTGCATTTCCCCCTCAGCCAGCCAAATTCCATCAAAATTTGTCTTTGCATTCAGTTTCAACCAATTTTCTGATGTATTCTCAGATGTCTGATTGCTCTTAGAGACCAGTAAACATTACTTGTTCTTCCCCCTTTGGATAGTTGTTTTTTAAATGTTTCATTAGCTGTTTTCTTTATCATTGGAAAATTAAACTCAAAGTTGTAAATTTTGCATTAGATCAATTCTCTGTTTTCAAAAATGAAATTTTTGTTTCATTCTTCATTTCCTATAGGAAAATTGTCATTTCATTCTTCATTTTCCTAAGAGAAATTGTTGTTTCATTCCTCGTTTCTCAAAAATAAATTATTTGTTTGATTGATTTTTTCATTTAGTTTCTTTTTACTCATTCACATTAAAGGAAACTGAAAAGAAAAACATGCATGTGCATTTAGAGATTGTATGTGCTGCATAGGAACAAATTAGGCAAATCTAAATTTAGTTTGTGCTCTTTGTTGTATGCTCAAAATTTGATTTCTCTATTTAGTAGCTAGGATTTTCATTGAAAAACTGAATTGAAAAGCTTGCTTCTCATTTATTTTGAATTTTAGGAATTTCCCATTACATCATGCGGTGAACCTCAAAGATAAAATTTTAAACAATATCAACATAAAATTCACCTCAATCAACCTAAGAAAGCATTGTAACATTAACGATAACAATTAGAAGGTCTAGACTAGAGATGTGTTCCAACGTCATTAAACATAGCAGCTGTCGTTAACTTGTCTGCGATACATTCCGAGTGTGAAATACCACTCCACATACATAAGTATATTGGAGCTCGTCCACGTAGCTTCGGGTATATAGGGCGGTGTTCTAGTACGAAAAGTATAAGGGGGTGCTCTCACTGTGTGGTTTCACATTAGACAATGCTAACAAGGAATTGGGCCTCCACGTACCTTCAGGTATATTTTGGAAGACAAATTTAGGTTGCTTACCATCCATAGGTAACCAAGTCATCCGCCTTGTAACTTGTGATACACCGAACACAACATTCGAGGAGATTGCCTGCCCATACTTCTTAGTTTGCCTGGAGGTATTCTGCAGTTCATAATTACTTGGTAAACCTTTTGCTTAGTTATGGTTCTCAAACTTCTGTGGTTATCATTATTTGTAGAAATTGGATTATCCACAGTATCATAAAACAATGGTCGACATTTCGAATCCCAACGGGGATCCATCTTAGTATCGCCCTTTTATTTGTTTATTTGTTTTTGTTATAATCAATCAGTCATTGTGGAAGAAGAACATCCTTTTCCCCATCGTTTGCGTAGAATAGTGCTTAAACCACCTTTACAACCGAAATCCATTTATGGTCGGTGAAGGCGACCTCGTTCTACCGAAACCAGTACCATCAGTACCTCTAGTGCATCATCTTCATCACGTATATCAAAATCGTCTCGAGTCATTTCTACACATCTTGGTTTATCTATTGTCTTTGAAACGGAGTCCTTACAGCTACCTGTGGACACTTCGTATCCAATAAGTGAGACCATACCTCAAAAACCAGACGTTGTTCAACTGGAATTTGATCCGGATCCCATCATTCTTTTACCAGAACATCTAGATCCCAAAGTCGAACAAATGGAAGTTGTTCCTGTAACGGTCATTCCTCAGTCGATCGTAGTCATTGAGTCTTCCCTTTCATGCAGTTAACCACCTGAAATATATCTCGGACCTGACAGCGAAATTATTCCACCTGGTTTGATTTCAATTGAGAAAGAACCTCAACAAGAAACACTCCCCTCAACTCCAACTCATTTTGGGTTGGGGATTTACCTTTACGAGTCTATTCCTCGGTTGACTTACATTACTTCTGTCGATCCCATTTCAATCCAAATTCTTGTAGATCCTATAGGGTATACACTAGGTCATTTGACTATGGTTGAGTCAACATCTCTGACTGTACCATCTATTACATTTGTGACAACATCTACTGTTGCTACTTCGTCGATGTTTACCACATCACTCGAGCCACATATTTTTGGCGGTCTATTCGTCCTACTAGGTTACCAATAATTATCTGGAACCTACTCTGGTGCCTCCTTAAATCCATGGAATTCACCCCTGCCATCTTCTGGTATGCTATCTGGTACATCTCTCATGAGTACTGAACGGCTTGATCCTTTATACACATATTCAATGCAACATCAAGCTGGTCCATCTAGGTACATTCCATCCAGTTCAATCTCGACTGGACTCCCACCATTTGGAGATTAATATATTCCATATTATTATACTCCTCATGCTGGGGAGAAACCTATGGTCACCCATTTTGACAGTACTCCGTCGTTTTATGGTCACCCAAATGTTAGAATGACTGTTTGTCAGTGGAAACCTATCTTGCTCGTTCAACCACAAACAGTTGTCCATTCATATCAATCAGTTCAACCTATTGTGCCTATATCTACTCCACTTGTTAATACTTAATTATCCCTTTTACAGGGTCAGTTGGCTGTACCTCAACCGTCTCAGGCGGGTCCCTCAACCCATTACCCTCAAGTCTTGGGCCTCTAGACTCCACCTCCTTCCGGTGGTTTACAAAAACCACCTGTATCCGGAATATTACAACCACATGTTTGATTACCCTTTTATGGGATGTAACAGGCTCATACTGCTCGTACCTATTCACAACCAGGTCCAAGCTATTCTGGTTTGGGCTATAATCTTGGTGGGCAATCACCTTGGTAGCCACAACCTTAAATGCCACAACAACAATTCCAACAACAACCAGTTTATCAAGGACTTGGTCAACAGATCCCTCGAGTGTTTGGTCATAAAAAAAACTCCTATCTGGGTTAACAACAAAAAATGCCTTATGTTGGTGCACAAAGGCCTATTTCCCAAGCAATTCTATCATATCCTGGTTATGCTCAACTTGACTTGAATCGACAATTGACCTTTGTCGCAACTTTAGAATTACCTAATTTAAACTGGCTTACCAATGATCCCATCTGCTATTCTCCTTGGTGGCCGATGATACCACATAAATTACCCTCTGACATTCCTAAATTCAATGGAAACCCTGGAGAAGACCCGTCAACGCATGTTATGACTTATCATTTGTGGTGTTCATCAAACTCCTTAAATGATGACTACGTTAGACTACATCTTTTCCAGCTTACGCTTATTGGTCCGACCGCGAAGTGGTATATTAAATTACCATGAGCTTCATTTGATAACTTCATTTCCTTAGCCACCACCTTTTTAACCCAATTCTAGTTACCCATACAATATGAAACTGGAATGAAACTGCTGGCCAACTTTATATAGACAACTGCTACTCACATTTCTGATCATATTCATGAGTGGTGTCTTCGTCGTCGAATGGTCAAAACATTTGTTCCTAATCAACTCCTCACTGAGTGGTTTATTAAGTCCTTGCTACCATCTATCATCGAGGATGTAGCTAAATGTGGCGTCGTCACTGAAGATCAAGTCATTTCTCGTGCCCAGTACTTAGATTTGATTTATACTCAATCTGGAACGCTCTATGAGAAAATTCCAAACGCGCCACGATCAATTTTTACTATTCCTCCTCCATCTGGTAAGGACTCTCATGCCGACGATGGTATGATCGGTTTTGCAAACACTCACACCTCTACTGCATATGATCCTGCACCTTCTTCCAAAATTCATGTCGTGTCATCTGACAAAGGCAAAAGTTACAAGCAACCTGGAAGCAAGAAAAGGGGAAAGTGAAGAAAAAAAAATCAACCCCACAGGAAGGATCATCGGATCAACAATCTGGAAATTCTCGGAAACCTCGTTACCCTTGCTTGATATGTAATGAGGAGAACTTTGTTTGAGACTGTCCTCACTCCGCCGAAGTCTCAAAATTTCTTAAGACCTCGACTGCATCTGTTGTTGACAGATCCTTTTCTAAATACAGACACAAACATGGTTGCTACGGATCCAAATTCTAGTTCCCAAGTGCTTATGCTATCTGTCACAAAGAAAAAAACTAATTTTTTGGTGTCTACGTGAAATAAATATTACGGTAGTTAGGCTACTGATCAACCTACTACCTCGACCATGAATTCTTCCACTGAATCAATTCCGCCAACTGCTATTCCAGAGTTAAGAATAAAGCCACCAAAGGGAGTCATCGAAAAATCGACGTTAAATCGTCGAGCCCGCACATCTCAAAATTATAATATAGTTGAAGATCTAGCTCATTCACCTTTAGTTATGTTGATGCTTGAGGTACTTCAAAATTGTCCCTCCCAGACTCCAGGCTTTGTTGTCAGAAATTGGTAGAATTGACCCAATAGATTCTAATTTTGTAGTATTTGATCACACGGGCTATGTGCCACAATTACCAGCCAAATTAGCATTTTAAATCCAAGTAAATTTTATAAATCACCTCGTTCATCGCACTATTATTAATGAGGGAGCATCTACTTGTATTATTTCTCTCAATTTCTGGAAGTCACTTGGCTCACCTCGCTTATCCCAATCACCTACGACGTTAAAATATTTTGACGGTCATACATATAAGCCTTGCGGTATCGTCAATAACCTGCATGTCGAACTAGGGGGAAAAACTGTAACTATTGAAGTTGAGGTCATTGATGGAACCCTTGACTACAACATTTTACTTGGAAGGCCATGGGTTTACAGTATGACTGCGGTCGTTTCAACTTACTTTCGAATGATCGCCTTCCCTCATAAAGGCATTATCATAGTCATCATTCAACTCTCCTTCTTTGCCTCTAGTTCCCAGGTATCTGGAAGCATTCCGTTAGTTCACGCACCCCAGCTAGCACTTCAAAACATTGGTGTAGGGATATTAAAGGATTCTTCCCTAATGGGCACCTTTTCATAACTAACGCCTATGACGTCGGCAAAAATTGCAAGAATAGAGACTTGCTGCATGATATCTTCCACTTCATCTGACTTAAGGAATATTACCAATGATTATGAAGTTGATACGCTGGGTGAATTTATGCTGCCAAGCCCAATTGAGCTGGCATAGCAATAAATTTTCTTGGCTTGGGTGACGCATCTTGATCCATCATCGCCGATCGTTCATTATATTTTGCTACTCCTTCTGATACTTTTTCATCCACATTCTTGACTGATGAGAGCATTGTGGAAGCCATGATGCCAGAAGGAGAACCATGGGATGATTATCATCATCGTTCCCGACTTCCAGATTACAACGAATAAAATATTATTGAACTATATCACCCTAAGATCTCTTTCTTTTCGAATTCTGTTCCAATTAATGCCATCGAATCCGAGAGAAACTTGTAAAATATTGAAGAAACAATTTCTATCATTATTTCGACCAAACTTGGCATTGTAGAAAACATTCATGTCGGTGTGTCTTGTTTTTCATCTGAAATTGACATCGCTCTCTTTTTCGTGAATTCTGAGATATATTTTCTTGGTCTTATGAAGAAATTCCAGAAATAGATTCTAGTATCGTTGAACACACAATTAAAATGTACCTTGATGTCAGACCAGTATGTCAACACCTTCGTCCTATTCATCCAAAGAAGGCTGCTGCCATTAAAGTAGAAGTTGAAATTTTTTTGCATGCTAGTTTCCTTTACCCTGTTCCACTTATTGATTGGGTTTCCAACATTGATCCTGTCATAAAGAAACAAGGGACAATAAAAGTGTGTGTCGATTATCGGGATGTAAATCTTGCTCGTCCAAAAGATAATTTTCCTACTCCCTTTATCGACCAAATTATTGACGAATGTGTTGGCTGTGATATCTTTTCGTTCATGGATGGATTCTCTGGTTACAATCAAATCAATATTCGCCTAGAGGACCAATATAAGACATCATTCATCTGTCCCTAGGGCACATTCTCTTATCGTAAACTCCCATTTTGTTTAAAGAATTTTGGGTGACATTTCAGAGAGCAATGGATTATGCTTTCAATGACATTAAGCACATTTTTCAACCTTATCTAGATGATTTACCTATGCATTCACGAAAAAGGACTGATCACCTGACGCATTTGAGAGCTATATTTCTATGCTGCCGACACTACAATATACACCTCAATCCACACAAATGTGTGTTTTATGTTGGTTTTGGTCGTTTTCTTGGATTCACGTTTCAAAATATGGAATTCGAATTGATCCACTGAAGGACCAGGCCATTCTTGATTTTCCTGCAACATAAAATTTACTTCAGTTACATAAACTTCAAAGAAAGGCTAACTTCCTAAGGAGGTTCATACCCAACTATGCTGAAATGGCTAAAGGATTTACTCGTCTCTTGAAAAAGGGGATTCCCTTCCATTGGGATAAGGTTGTGCAAGCTTCTTGTAATGCTCTTAAAGATACCTTGATCTGAGCATCATTAATGCATCCCCCTAATTATCATAGTGATTATTTTCTAGATATCACAACTGCAGATGCAACCATTGCTCTGGTTTTGGTCCAAGAAGAAGATGGGATAGAAAATCCGATATATTATTTGAGTCGTAATCTCAATGATACGGAAGTCAAGTATTCATATGTTGAAAAGATCACCTTGGTGAGCATTCAAGCTATCCAAAGATTTCACCATTATATCCTACTCTGAAAGACCATTATCATTTTGGATTGCAACCCTATGACATACATTCTGTTACATCAATTTCTAGGGGGAAAATATTCAAAATGGATCGTAATTTTGCAGGAATTTGATTTGGAATTCATCAAATCCAAGTCAAAGAAGTCTTTAGTTTTGGCTGAGCTTCTCTGCGACCTTCCCTCTGATAGTGCTGAAACTACATTGGAACCATAAATTCTAGATGAGTCTATGTTTTCGATTGGGTCATCTGACCCTTGGTATGGTGATTTGATCATTTATCTCCAAACCCAAACTTTCCAGCCCAATACCTCTCGCTCACAACAACGACGTATCAGATACCAAGCCAAATATTATTTGATCATCGACGATACACTTTATCGTCGTGGTGTCGATATGATTCTAAGGAGGTGATTCACTCATGAGGAGGCCAAGAAAGTTATAAATGATTGTCATGATGGTTCTTGTGGTGGAAATTTGTCTAGTTACGCTACTACACAAAATATTCTCCACGTAGGTTGCTTTTGGCCAACCATATTCCGCGACTGCATCCTCGCAGTTAGAAGTTGTCATGCGTGCTAGATATTTGATCGTAAAATCTGCATGCCGCTAGCACCAATGCATCTTGTTATCGTTGTTGGACCATTCACAAAATGGGGCATTGACTTCATTACCTAAAACCCTCGTTCGACCGGGGGGCATGGTTATATTATTGTCGCAGTTGACTACTTAACCAAGTGGGCCAAAACGATGCCTACACTCAATAACACAGGCGAAACAACTGCATTTTTCTTTTTCAATCATGTTGTTTCACGGTTTTGTGTACCATAAGATATAGTCATAGATCATGGTAAGAATTTTTGCAATAACATGATGAATGAGTTGACTGCAAAATTAGGAGGACTGTCACATGATAGTTCTACCCCTTATTATCCACAATTTAGTGGACAAGTTGAAGCCATTAACAATATTCTTAAGCGAATGCTTCAACGAAAGACAAGGGGTTCATAAACGAAATTGGCATTTAATCTTGTACTCGGCTTTGTGGGAATATCAAACCTCGGTGAGAAATGCAATCGAATTTACTCCCTTTCAATTGGTGTATGGTCTAGAAGTTATCTTACCAATCCAATGTGAAATTCCATCATTAAAACTCGCTATTGACTTGCTACCTGACACCTATAATGAAGAAGCGTGTCTTTTTAACCTCATCCATCTAGATGAAACACATCGTGAAGCTACATTGGCCAAAAAAGTGCATAAGAGACGAATCAAGGTGCAATATGACCAACATATAAAGCCTCACATTTTCTCAGAGGGAGACCTAGTCTTGCTTTATCATCAGGAAGCTGATTTGACAGGAACAGGAAAATTTGAGCCACTATGGCATGGCCCCTAAATTTTAAAAAGAGTTCTGTCTAAGAGCGCCTATGAGTTAGTTGATTATGATGGAATTCCATTGGCACAACCTCGAAATGGACTGTATCTTAAATGTTACTATGCTTAATTGAGCGTAGTAAAATTTTGTATCATATTGTAGATATGCTTTGATTTGCATTTACTATCTTAGTTTGTTTTTCTAGAGTTTTCTTGAAGTTGGTAATCCACTTTACATTTCATTGCAGATGACTGAATATTTGGAACCATTCGTTGGACACACCGATGGTGCTAGTCATAGTACGCAGAACCTATCTTTTGCAGCATGGGCCATTTTTGCTCCAGGTGGTGAGTTAGTGAGTTTTCAATGGATTTGTATCAGTTGATCCACAAACAATATCACTGAGTATAGCGCGTTGATCGAACTTCTCCTTGATGCCATTTCATTTGGAATTAACCGCAACATCATTAGGTTAGACTCACAACTTTTCGTACTGCAACTTACTAGCGTCTATACTGTCTGAAATACAACACTTGATCGTATGTTCCTTAGAGTTCGAATTTTGGTAAGACATTTTGTTTACATTCAATATCAACACATTTCAGGAAATTTGAACACATTAACTGATTCCCTAGCGAATTATTTTTTAAACAGACATTTGCAAAATATGTGAAGATACATTTTCAATTCACATCACACAATTGAATAGGATTGCGTATTAAACATAGGAAAACACTGAAAACAAATAGATAGATAGTTTAGGTTTTTACAAAATTTGTGCCCAAGACACATTGATCATCTGACCTCAAAATGTATACAAAAATGTCAAAGTAAAACTAGTGATGCTCATGATAACAAGAAATTTCTGTAGCTATCCTATAAAATAGCCTCACCCAACGGCTAGGAACACCAATAGTATAGCGTTGCAGTCTCATATGTAACTCCTCGATCCAGCAATCTGGTATCCCACGAGTCAATCCCTCAACATGCTGCTAAAAATCAACAAGAGTCTCAGTCAAATCTAAGTCCCGAATGACTTCTCTCCTGATAGTCCTCTTTGCTAGTTCATCTACTGCCTGCTTTGGTCGACCCACTGGTCGAATGCGACCCACATCTGTGTACATCAAAACTTTAGTTTAGTCTTGGAAAACATAAAAAATAAAAAACATGTTGAAACCTTAAAGAATCAAAAAACATGGTCAAAACATTTTTACCCATTTCACCCCATTGAGTTCCATCTGGTAAAATCAAGTCTGGATCTCCACGAAAATCTACGCCTCCATATGGATACTCCTCTATGGCGATCATATGCCATTTGAACCAGGAAAATAATGTAGTAGAGAATATGATGGTCGATTGACCAGCATGTCTAGCCAACAATTCACCCCATCTATGCATCCGAGGATCTCTAGGACCAGATATGCTCAATGTCACATGATGTGGCTGCATCAATGGAAATCGCTCTAAAATGAAGGAAATCAAGATTGAGCCATAACTAAAATTCCTCTTCCTACCACCCTTTGCTTTATTCAACTATTCTTTCATCTAAAAAAGTACTGGTTCACCCCAATTAACACTTTCGTTTCTAGATACTCAAGAGAATATTGCATGTATGATTGGTTTGCGACATGTAGTGTCACGGAACTAGCAAGCTTTGCAATAGTAAAAAATATGGTTCTAAAAGGAAAATCATGTACATCATGAATGTTTATTTTTCCATATTTTTTAAGTTCAGTACCTGGCTGACAATACTGGCGTATGTAATCCTTCACTGTCTCTCCTCCAAGAGCAGATCTTGCAAGGGAAATAGGAGAACCATGCCTCGATAATCCAATGAGAAAGTAAACATCCTCAACCAATATGGGGTGTACTTTGTCCCCAATGTGAAATTCTTGCAATTATGGATCCCATGAACAAACTAGGAACTCCAATAGTTCCATATGTTGTCTCATCCCTGATAATCTGAAGTATTTAAGCAATGCACAATACCTGACGGCTCTTACTGTACTCGGATCATTTAGGGAAATCATGTCTTGTTATTCATGTTCTATTTATCACCATGTAATAGTTATTTTGATTCGTTCAATACCTGAAATCCAACCATAAGCTTCATTAGGATCCATTTCATGCAAAAAATTTGGGAAATTTTGAGCACACAACAAGAAAAAAATTTGAAAAATGCGCCCAACGCACCCTAGGTCAATGGACAGAGCATTGAAAATGCACCTGGACTTAAATTCCAGAGCTCTGCAACACACCTTTTGACATTTAAGGGTGCGTTTCCCTCATAGCGTTGCATATTATCCTAAGGGGCTCAAAACCCTAAAATTTTACCATGAAATGAAACATAAATGATACTTAAATAAAGAGACGGTTCATAGTTCCAACCTGGATAAAACGACGCGAGAAATCGTCCACTGAAACTGTTGCAATCAACTGTTGAAGTTCAAGGGAAAAAATGGTTGAAAGCTCCTAATTTTCAAATGGTAACTATGGAATGGTAAAATGAAATGGAAAAAACTTATTTTTAATAGTCATTTTGATTATTTTATTCATATTTAATGATGTGACTATGGTTTTTATTCATTTTTACTATGAAACATGTATTTTTAATCCATTTGATGGTTCTCTAAACAGGTTTTACAGCTGATACAATGAGTTTGAAGTGCACAACTATTCGAAAGTGATTTGACCACAAAGCATACTTTTATCCTCTTTTTTCGAGATTTGATAAAAATGAAAAAGAAATTAAAGCACACTTTTATCTCTTTTTCGAGCTTTGATAAATGCCAAAAAGGAACCCCCTGGAGTTTTCTTTGAGCTCTTTTCAAACTTCGATAATGTGAAAATATTGTCGAGCACTTGCCTTTTCGAGCTCGTAAAAGTAAATGAAACGACATCTACTTAGTATAAGGTTAACCCTTTTCCAGACTGAGATAGATTATTTACGAAAAAGGAACACCTTAGTCAAACATGACTAGGAGGTTTTCTTAGGTATCATTTTACACCTTTTCGGACCTGAGCGAAAATTTACGAAAAAGGACTCATTGAGTTTTCTTTTCGTCTCTTTTTCAAACTCCCTTAATATGAAAAAGGATTGGGTTTTCACTTTTGTTAGACTCGTTAAAACATAAAATAGCGACGGACTTGTCGATCATGGAAAGATCGAGTTTCATTATCGCTAGACTCATTAAATCATTAAATAGTGATGGATTCACCTGAAGGGTTGAATTATAGATCAAGCATATGTTACCCTCCTCAATTTTGTTAAAAATAAATAGGTATTGGTCAACATTGACTTGGGAAAATTTGGAAAAAAGATCAGAACTCTTTATGGTAGCAGGTCGCTCTTGAACATGACACTTTCACTTCATCACAATGGCTTTGGATTGGGTAATATTCATGATGGTATATCATAACTATGGTCCATGATACCATCACTTCAGTTTTTGGTCAATGCTGCCAACTCATTTCAGTGTCGCCGATATGTTCAAGAGAAGTCATCCAATAATTCCTCATCTTCTGCAATACTCATAAACCTTCATTTTCATGACTGCCATCCCTGAACATTGCTACACCAAGTCACATTTTGTCTTCAAAATCATTACTCCCATTTCGGGATAAATTTTTTTCCTGTCGACATCAGCTCATCATCTAGGAAGTTAACTTAGAAATATATTCTCAGTGCCTTGGAGCTTGCTACATCATTGACAAGTTTCTCGCTTCCGACAATAGGTTGACATCATCACACCTTCGACCGAAAGATTTTGTTTGGTGTTCGACATCAAATCATCTATTCACACCTTGAAAATTGTACTACAGTACCTTGAGAACCATTAACATCAAAGGTGGTTTCTCTCGCATCTATTAACAGCTTACATCAATGGCTGGTAATCAGACGATGTCTTCCCATGTTTGACTTCAGATCACATAATCGCATGGTTTGAATTGTACTTGAAAGATCGAGTGAATGAGATAAGAAGACCCAAGAACTAGTTCCATCCATCTGGGCTGTGATTTCAGGAATTTTACCACATCATCTGTACGATGGCTTTACATACAAATGGTCATCCGAACATGGGCCTATATCTGTAGGCCTGTCTATATCTGTAGATGGATTTCTGAATTATGTACATGTTATGATAGTTTATGTGTTGAGCATGGGTATGACTCCCTCAACAATTCATGTCCAAGATGTAAGATATCGTGATGTAATGTATTGCAAATTGATGCAGGTCACCGTCCGCTTCAGATCCTACTCATCACATCGTAAAGCATCTCATTCAAATCTTATCATTATTTTGACTTCATGCTTTAGGGGGCAACTGTTAGAAGTTAATTTGGGCATCATCCCCCAGACCAGTATGAATAGAGTCTATCATCCCCTAAATCAATATTAACAGGGTCTATCATTCCCTAATTCAGTTGTTATATGCCCTAAGAGAAGCCATTCCATTGATGGCTTTAATTCATGAGATTTCCAATGTTTGAAGTATAGATTATATGACCCATTGAATCATCAACGCTCCTCTGAATGGGCCTAAGTGAATTGCAAAGAACTTATCTCCATGCAAGGGTGCTCTACAAAGCACTTCCCAACACTTAAGGGTGCGTTGATCTCCTGGGAGCGAAATCTGTTGAAATTTGCAATAAGAAATAATGAAATTGGCATCCAAAAACAACATGACATCACACACACTAGTGTGGGACCACATGTCATGTAGTGATGGGTCCTGGCGATACATTAGTTTGCAATTCAATTTATTTAATAAATTAGAAATTTGTCTAATTTAATTATCCCTTAATCAAATTGGACAATAAATTGTAATCTTATCTCATAAACACTTGTAATAGTTAATTGAGTGTGATAGACTCAGTTAGCTCATGAATTTCGAGTTGAGGGTGGTTGGTGAGGCATGCAGAGTGATTCTATGTGTTTTAGAGTTCAAGTTGTAGTTAAGTGCATGAGTTTAATGCATGAGAAATCAGCTAACTCAATTAAGTGAGTTCAAGTCAGTATAACTAGTTGCAATTGATTTTTGCACTATTGAGAGGCCAAGTGAATTAAATCAGATTTAATTCACATGCAGTGATATTTCAAGTGACTGATGATTTACTATTAATAGCTACATGCATGTTAGTTCCAGTGGAGACCCAGTTGAGACAAAGGTTAAAGGGAAATTGACTATCATTTGTATTATTAGCAAATTGCCCGGATGCAGTTAAAGCATCACATGATTGCCCATGATACTTGCATAGTTGAGAAAGGATGAAATTCATAAGGAATAGGGATTTCATTCCTCATGAATTGCATGAGAAAGACAGGCTGAAGACAGGCTGAGAATTGGCTAAGTGTTGGCCCCGATTTTGTCTGGATCAGTGTGAGACGATAGGCAGAGTGCAGGAGACTCTTGTGAGAAGAGTGCATTGTAATTGTTTCATGATTCCTTGGTGAATATACAATAGAAGATAGAGGGTTTTTGAGCAAAAATCTTTCCCTGGGAAAATATTTGTGTTGTGTTTTGATTTTCTTCTTTCTTTACTTGTTGTGATTGACGATTGTGTTTATTTTCCACAATTGATTTGTAGAAGGATTCAATATCTAGCTTTAGTACATTGCTTGATTAGATTGAATTCATTGATATGCATATGTTTTTATAATTACTACATGGTATCAGAGCACAATAAATCACTATAGTGGAGAATAAATTGAGTTTGTGACTGAATATAATTCGAATTTGCAAAAGTATTCTTGGTGCAACATGCAGATCAAGATCGAAATGGCTTTCAATGGTTTGAGATTGGAGTATGCACTCAAGGGTAGTTCCAATTATATTGCATGGAAAGACAGGATGGAGGTAGTACTGGAGGACAATGGGTTGAAAGAATTCATTGATAATGACATTCCCAAACTCGCTACAGCAGATGCTGCAAATATTAATGCTTGGAAAAAGAAGGTTGCAAGGGTGAGGAGGATCTTATTGGAGGGAGTATGAGACCACATTGTCTCAAGTATCCATGTAAAAGAGACTCCATATGAAATGTGGAAGACTTTGACAGATCTTTTTCAGAGCAACAGTGACCACAAAAAATTGGCATTGAAGGACAAGCTCAAGAAAATCAAAAAGGAGAAAAGTGACACTATTCCAGAATAATTGACCAAATTTGTCTAATGTCAAGATGAGCTTGGGAGTGTAGGAATTACTGTTGCGGATGGTGAATTGGTGAGCCTAGCTCTTATAGGCCTTCCCAAGAGTTGGCATAGTTATTAGGACTTTGTCAATGGGAGGGAGAAGTTGCCAGATTGGGAACGAATTCGGTTGAATTTGATGCAAGAAGAATTCAAGCAAAATACCAGGGATGGATCTTCATCTAAGACAGATGATGAAGGAAATTGTGCCTTAGCTGGTAAGGTGGAGAAGGGGAAGGGAAAGAAATCCTATTCAAAATCTGAGAATGATGAAGAAGGCAAGGAGCGTGCAATGTCCAGAGTGAAGTGTTTTCACTATCACGAGTATGGACATTATGCCACTAATTTTCCACAAAAGAAGAAGAAAAAGAAGGCTTCAGGATCTGCAGCAGGTGAAGCTTTGGCCTCGAAATTTGAGTTGGACTTATCGCTCATCACATGCATGGTGTCAAGTGTGATGGGATCAGTGTGGTACTTGGATATTGGTGCATATTTCCACATGACGGGAGACAAATATCTTTTCAGTAGCTTGGAGGAGAAGGAACTCCAGATGCATATCGAAATGGATGATGATGGGCGGTACAGTGCTACCGGGATTGGTACAGTTACCTTCCAGAGACAGTCAGGTAAACCCTTCTTATTAAAATATATAATGCATGTACCAGTCTTGACAAAGAATTTAGTTTCAGTCACAATATTGGAGGATAGAGGTTATGATGTGGTTTTTTGTGAAGGGAAATATTTCCTTCAACACAAAGCCACAGGACAAGCCAATAAGATTGGGATTCATGTGAAGAACCTCTATAAAATTTATGTAGATGGCTGCACAACATTGATGGGTAAGGTAGACAAAGTGGTGAGCCGGGATGAGGGTGAGTTATGGCACAAGAGATTGGGCCATCTACACCACGGAGCTTTGAAGGTCATGCAACAGATTTCTATGGGGCTTCCAAAGGGTACTCTTGTGCAGATAGACACATGCAAGGGATGTACCATGGGGAAGTGTGAGAAAGCCATGCAATTGTCCCTTGAGAGGGAGCTCGATTTGCATGCAGATGAGGAACTCTTGGTTCCTAAGCATGAACCTCAAGATGTGGAGCAGCCACAAGATGAGGATCATGGAGTGGTAGAAACCACTCATGCAGAGACCTCCAAGAGGGGCGAATTTCGAGCCAGAAGGGCAGAGGGAGTACATGCAGCTATACCTCCAGGTGTGAGCGTGGGGTGATGTGAAGAATTAATCCCAAGAAGAAATTGGGCAGGGTTCATTGAGATGGTGTATCTCATGGATCGAACCTGGCTACAAGAAGCCTAGAGTACAACAGTAGCAGGATCGGTTAGATTGATGTAGTCATATGTCAAGAAGACAGAAATCAGAGTGACAGGTGTCAGAGACTAGAGCGCAGATCATAGTTGGCAACAGTGTAGAGTGCATGGAAGCAGATGTCAACAACAGAGAGAGTCCAATAGACATGTGAAGTAGCTAGCAGCAGTTAAAAGACTCTGATAATAGATGAATTATACTGATTCAATTGTTTGGAGGCTATTCAATTTCATAAGTGTTGCATGCAAGAGGTGCATGTGCAAACAACACTAGAGAAGTGTTGCATGAAAGAGTTGCATGTTGCATGTAAGAGGCGCATGTGCGCATGCAAGGACATTCCAAGGTACCAGATCGGGACATATTGATTCCTTTCTTATTGAGAGGGATTGTTGAAATTTGCAACAAGAAACAATGAAATTGGCATATAGAAACAACATGACAACACACACACACTAGTGTGGGACCACAGGTCATGTAGTGATGGGTCCTAGCGATACATTAGTGTGCAATTCAATTTATTTAATAAATTGGAAATGTGTCTAATTTAATTATTCCTTAATTAATTTGGAAAATAAATTGTAATATTATCTCATAAACACTTGTAATAGTTCACTGAGTGTGATAGACTCAGTCAGCTCATGAATTTCGAGTTGAGGGTGGTTGGTGAGGCATGAAGAGTGATTCTATGTGTTTTAGAGTTTAAGTTGCAGTTAATTGCATGAGTTTAATGCATGAGAAATCAATTAACTCAGTTAAGTGAGTTAAAGTCAGTCTAACTAGCTATAACTGATTGTTGCACTAGTGAGAGGTCAAGTGAATTAAATCAGATGATGATTTAATATTAATAGATGCATGCATGTCAGTTCCAGTGGAGACCCAGTGGAGACAAAAGGTTAAATGGGAGTTGACTATTAGATGTATTATTAGAAAACTGCCTGGATGAATTTAGAACACCACAGGATTGCCCATGATACTTGCGTAATTGAGAAAGGCTGAAATTCGTAAGGAATAGGGATTGCATTCCTCATGAATTGTGTGAGAAAGGCAGGCTGAAGACAGGCTGATAATTGGCTAAGTGATTGCCTGCTTTTGTCTGGATCAATGTGAGATGATAGGCAGAGTGCATGAGACTCTTGTGAGAAGAGTGCATTGTAATTGTTTCATGATTCCTTGGTGAATATACAATAGAAGATAGAGGGGATTTGAGCAACAAGCTTTCCCCGATAAAATATCTGTGTTGTGGTTTGATTTACTTCTTTCTTTACTTCTTGTGATTGGCGATCGTGTTTATTTTCCACAATTTATTTGTAGAAGGATTCAATATCTAGCTTTAGTACATTGCTTGATCGGATTGAATGGATTGATATACATATGTTTGTATAATTTCTAGAAAATAATCATTATTCCAGGAATCTCCACATGTCCAGTGCCTTCTAGAAAAGATCATAGGTGCCATACTTCGAATACATGTTCATCCATCACCACTGAACTTGGAAAAATGTGTCACCTATTATTAGAAAGCCATTCAATTACATTTATTGAGAAATTACCTAGAATTTCCCTATAAATTGAGCACTCAGCTATGTGTTAGGGAGGAAGAATTTTGTGTAGTGTTATGCTGTTGGATTCTCAATTGATGAGAGATGGAGTACTGTTATGTTTCTGAGATGATTCTTGGTGTGATGAGGAAGAAATGAAGTTGGAGCAGGTTGACGATGAATCGATATATTGGTTGTAATATTCTCCTCCTACTTTCTTAATAAAGATATTTGTTCATTTTCTCATATGTATGCTTATATCTTGTGAATTGTATTCTCAATTGCATATGTATTCTCAGATCTAATCAGTTCAATTTGGTTAATATAGATAGATACTCGTATATTTGTAGGTTGTTTACTGTTCTCTGTCTTTGATTGCAGGTATCGATTTAGAGGATTTTGTTGGATTGAGAGTGATGGAAAAAACGAAAGAAAGGGAACGAGAGAGAAGGATCACAAGTAGGTTCCTTTCCTTTCTGTTTATCTATTTGTCTTAGAGAAAAGAATATTTGTCTTTCTTCTGTTGTTCTGAGTGAAGGAACACCACACTCAGAGAATCTAGTTTATCCGTAGATTAGAATTTCGTATGTAATATCCCAAAATGGGGAAGCATAATGGAAATAGCAGTGAATAAATCAACACACCATGATATGAGACAAATTTACAGCCATATTATAAAACATATCAACAAATAATAGGCACAAGATCTTGAGGATCAAGTCACTCAAGCAATACAAAACAAGCCTCCACAAGCAAATATGTCAATACATGAGAAAATAGTTGCCATACAAATGTCCTGAGCTAAGACATCGCAGTTTTAGGGCATAACTACAAAGAAATGATAAATCAATATGGATCCATTTTTATATAGCTCAAACAATGCCGGGAACATAGATCTAATCTCCCAAGCACATTTCCAAGGTAACCCGAAAAGGGTTTCCTGAAATATACAAAAATGCAGAAATACAAATATGGCCCTAGGGTTGAATAATCTCTGCAACTGGATAGATGATAGGAGGTTGCTGATATGATGTAGAAATGTATGAAAAGGTCCTTTTATGTATTCTCCAAATAAGAGGTTGATCCTCTTACTGAAAATCTATCTCCCCCAACTAGGGCTCCAAACCCTCTACTGCAACTACATATTGAAATAACGCAGTTCCTTCAGAAAAATGCGCTGTAATTGATAGAAGTGCCTTAGCCTACTGTTGGATGATGAAATTAGGCTCAAGAATCTCCCTCACAAGCCTCTTGGATGAAGGGAAGCTACCTTCACTAGAAAACAATCTCAGAAGTTGGGTTTCTCAACCCTCCACTGTTGCACCCTGCAACACAACACAATTCTGAACATATACTATGCTGTAGAATAAATCTGTAGCTTGGCCTGATGCCAGATAGTGGACCATGTAGTGCAATACTCTTCCAAGAGGCCTCTCAAGGAGAGAGGTGGGATTCCCGACCAGGAACACCTTGTGCTAAACAACACTACAATCTTAGCTAAACAACTGAAGAGAGCACAAGTCTAAACAGACCATATCAAAATAATAATCCAAAAACATAATCCCTTATGGCTGCCATCCTCTTCCTTATATAAGTTATGAGCTTCCTCACCCTTGGCCCCACTCAATTAGGTCACCACTTCCATGCATTCAATCTCCCTCCAAAACTGTGTTGTCCCACCATGAATGCCACTCCTCCATAACATCGATGTTTGATTTGGTCAAAGTTGACCTAGTCTTCATGCTCCAACCCTTTTTCACACCTAAGGGTCTTCAATCCATCTTTTAGATGACCTCCATTCACACTAAGAGTGTATTTTATTCCTACTAAGGAGATTTATGGGTCTCCATACCCTCTTATTCCTCCATCTAAGAGAAAAATCAAAATTTAATATTCCAATTAGTTGTGTGCTAATTTAGGAATATTACAGTCCTCCCCTCCCAATTGTTTTTTGTCATCAAGAAATTGCAAGGATAGAACTGAGAGCCTCCTCTCCTCTTGTAGCATCCTCATATGATAACTTCCTCCAATGAAAAAGATGCTCTCTCATCAATATGTCCCCAAGTTTCTCCTCCCAAATGTATAAGCTAGCCTTTTGTGACAAATCCATATGGCTCTCATCATGTAGTAATGGGATATCTATGGAAGAAACCATATGCTATATAGAGGCCTTTTTGAGGCATGGAATCTGAAAAATATTGGGAATCTCCATCCCCATGTGAAGCTCCAAGCCCCAAGCTATCATCCACACAAAGTGAGTCACCCTCCAAAATGGTAACTCATGAAAAAGCTCCTCCACCTTTGGCTCCTGCAATGTAGGTGGGATGCATAGCTGATATTGATAGACCAAATTGTCTATCCCACATTGTCTCTCTCTCCACTTATGATAAGTGAAAAGTGGCTGCTCATTTTGGGCTGCAATAATGTTGCCCTCAAGATACCAAAGGACAACTGAATCTCCAAAGACCCCTCCTCTAGTTTCATGAGCCCAAACCATCCCATACAAAGTGAATGGTACATCATCACCACGTGGTATCAAAATATGAAAAATGCTAAAGGTTATGTGCAAGTTTGGATGGTACCAATGGTTTCTCTAGTGGATACAACGCATTCTTACCAACTGCTGTTGTAGAACATCATGTGGCAAGTTGTATCCAAACAAGTTGCTAGCTATGCATGTTTGCTCATCTACTATGAGGTAGTAAATGGCATTATATATCAGCTGAGCATAACAAGAATAACACCACATTTTCCCAAGTTCATGCAAATAAGGGCTATCTCCATCACAAATGTTGGTCATAGAATGACCATGAAACCCAAAGATAATCTTACCTTCTTGTGGAGCAATGCACTGTACATTAATGGTGAGAAGATGCAAATACTTTATGAAATGATCAATAAGTACATAAATACATTTCTTACCATGCATTGTGAGTAGGCTGAAAGTGATGTCCATAGATGAGCCCTCCCATGAGAATCTCCTCATAAAGGTCTGCAAAATGAAGGGATGCATACTCCCCTTGGAACACTCCATCAATAGAAACATACTCCCAAGTGACAACACTGTTGGCCTTAGTGATAAGGCTCTTGCCACTCCATGAATCCATTCTTTGACATGCCATATGCCAAAGTCATCCACAATCATGCTGCTATGTGTGGGAGTCTCCTTCCTATGTGTAAGTACCTCCTGATCCTCCAATGCTGAGGGGTAGCCTCTTTGCACTTTGATTGTGCCATCCCTCTCTCCTGAAACATCCTGCAAAGTATGGGAGAAATTCAGCCCATACTCTCCCAAGAGTAGCCAAAGCAAAAATAGCTCTTTCTACCTCCTCACACCTCCATCATACAAATCATGAGGTGAAAACATGATGATTGACATGAAGAATGTTATATCAACACAATGCACCCAAACTACTTGCTGCCCTATGATGCAAGTGCCATGCCAAGTCCCATCCACCAACCTACTCTTTGAAATAGAATGTGTCACATGATGAACAAACGCTTTCAAGAGTAGCCAACGCAGCCATGCATCCTACTGCCTTGTGTCATAGATCTGAAAGTGGCTCTCCAACCTCTTGCTTATCAACATCACCCATCCAACCAATGGTAAGTGTCTACTATCATGCTCAAAATTGGCATCCCTCCAATGGAGAATACCATCCTCCCAAATCATATTTCTATCTTTGCATTTCATGGGATGTTGAAATGCAATCCCCTGGAGATCTCAAAATGAAGACCACTCATCAATGACCATGTTGACCCCATGAGGATCCAAATAAGATGTAGGCAAAAACTTCTCATCAAAATGTGAAGTGCTCATCAAGAAGTATCCATCATAATAATGGAAGATGTAATCCATCATAAGATGTCCTGCATCAACCATCTGCCTATCCTCTACTATACATGTAGAAAGGTAATTGGAATGCTCCCATAATGGTTGGGCCCCCAACTCATCACTGCTGCTCAATGACAGCGCTGCTGATCTCCATGATGGTGCATCTGCTGTCTTAAGATCATGCTCAATGCTGAACACATAGTTATGCATTGCATTGTTTAGGACAATACTCATCCTATCCTCCAAAAATCTACACTCCAACCCCAAGAGTTGTGTGCATCTCAACAATGAATAACCAGGATGACTGTATATCTCCTCCTTGAAAAAATCAAGGATCCTCAGCGCAATGATAGTCTACTGCTCCAAATCAACATTTTTCTTTGACTCTAGGTCATGCATTTGCCTTGATAGCATGTGTTGGCTCAGGGGGTCCTAACCCAGGTTCGGAGGTTAAGGTTTTCCACCCTTATACTACTGGCCCTTTCGGCAGTGACCTGCTTGCACAGGCCAAAGTCTCACCCAAAGCAGTATGGGAGGGTGCTGGAACTAAGTTTCCACACCTTGGGAGAGGGTCAGTAAGTCAAGTAGAGCTACGTTCAATGTCAAAATTACTAGATCTTATATCCCAGAACTCAGATCTAAAGATCCCTTGGCATCCACATGCGCAATACCAATTATAATAACAAAAATCAACAAATCACAAATTCATAGAACAATAATGCAACTAACATATATATTCTTGCATAAAATATAACAGACAAATGTTAACATAGCATAAGCAAATAACATAGTTTCGTTCGCAGCTTAACACAAAACCATGCATAACATAACATATATTTGAGATTCATATAAAAAACCTTCCGCTTTCATTAGTCCTTCAGATCCTTTTACAATACCCAAAACCCAACCTGCACACACAGCAGCAGGGTCCGCACATAGTAGGACTGAGGATCCTCGCGCACACAGCCAACAGGAGTCCTTTCCCCAATAACCCAAAAATATCTACTAATTCACAGTTTGCATCAATCTTAATGCCTCACTTCCTATTGACTCAAAATGTCCTTCTATTTATAACGATCTAGCCTAAGCTTTCCTGTGGTCCGCAAACCGTGGTTTGCGGACTCTAGGTCTACCCTTTGAACCATTATAATGATTTCGGGGTCTTGATCCACCCCAAAACCCCTGATCTAGAATAAAATATGAAAAATATACAAAAATACTCAAAACTATCCCAATTCGCAGCCTTGGAGGACCTTGTTCCAATAGTACCCCAACACAATCTTGTGACTCATCCTGAGTCACTGTGGTGGTGGGGTCTCCACCTGTGCATGTAGTTCATTGATGGCTGTGACCAGTGGGGGCAGTACTTCTTGACTCTGAGTAGTAGCACTTTGCGCAATATCCATGAGCTTCTGTGTTCTCGGTCCTTCTGTCGCAGCAGTGACACTCTCCAGTGTCTGATTTAGTCGCTTAACAACAACATCAACATCCTGTGATAGCTGGAGGGTTACGGCAGCCCACGGCTTCAAGCGTTCTCCGATGATGTCCTTCTTATGCCAGAGCTCCTCAATCTCAGCTTGGAGGGTGTTGCTGGTCCTCAATCAGGCCAAACACTGTGCAAGGACCAAGGTGGATAATGTAGCCCTGATCTACTCGAAAGCTTCCTACTTCTATCGCAAGTCCTGATTTATTTTCCGGAGGATCAGATCGTGCTGGACCTTGGTCCACAACTGCATGGATGTCTCTAGTAACTGGGCACCCTGCGCAATCTACCCTGTAATGGTGTTGGTGGCCGCTATCACCAGCGCAGCGCATTGGGTTCGTACCTCCGGGGTGTTTCGAGCTGCAATTTGGCCTGTAAGTTAGTGATTTGCTACTCCAGCTGCGTCTTAATGACCTGCATTTCTATCCTGGAAGCCTACAATGCTGTGACCAATCCTTCAAATTTGTCCCAGGGGTGGTTGCGGCCGGATCTTCTTATAAACCTCGTGTGCCGGTGGATCTGGGTTTGAGCTGCGCTTGTCGTGCGACAGAGAGCACTTCCACGTTCTACCGTGCGATGGAGCCCGTTTGGCCACACCAAGTCGTTGGTGTACTTGCTGGTCTCGATGGTGAATCTCCTGAAACACAGCAGTGTGGAGACACTGTAATGCTTTGTGGGCAGCTGGGCTGAATTCAACTATACCTACGTACTGTTTGAGTCAATAATCCTGATTTAGGCGAGACTACCACTAATCACAAGGGCGATGCTAGGTAAGGAATAAAGACGACTTTCCTCTGTAACCAGCATTGGACTGCTAGATGTTAATGGAGTCCGTCCCTGAACCACGTAGGTCTGTAGCGTGTCTGTTTTTAACTGCAGGGTGCAAAGCTTAGTCTGGAGGGTGTTGATCGCAGCCTTCTGTTGTTCCTCCAAGGCTACCCATCTGTCTTCTGTGGCCCATGTGACTGCATTTGCAATTTGTTCAAGATATCCTTTGGTTAATGTGACCGTTTCATCTCATTCCTTCCACTGGGCGCGCTACTTCTTTCGAGCCCCCTTGATAGGTTCGCCTGTTCGCTTTGTACCACTGATGTGGACTGCCTCCATGCCTAGATCTGGCTGCGAATCAACTTTGGTTTCGACCTCGGTGTTCTTTGTGGTGGTCTGCTTTGGCTGGGTGTCTTTATTTGTAGCTGCACTTGAATCCTTCCCTATTTGTAGCTGCGCTTGAATCCTTCCCTGTAGCCTTGATCAGACCTCCATTATCCTTGTTGACAACAGGTGGGAGCACTTGCGTTGTGGTAGTACCTGCGGTACTGGTTTTGAAGCCTATCTTCCACGCAGGAGGCCAGAGCACAACTACATTATCAACTTCCTCATCTGCTACCATATAAGGAAGTGATGTCCATGTTTTACCCTTAAGGCCACGGATCTTGTATTTGTCATAGACTTTCGGGGACAGCCGAGGTCGAGAATTGATGGCTGCCGCCACACTACTTTGGAACATGACCCAGAAGACTTGGTTATCTTCTATGTGCTGTGCACCCTTGGAATCCCACAAATGGGCATACTAGACTCCTTCGCACATATCTGGGGTGAGCTCGGGAATGACCGACTCGGCAAGTGCCTCCCAGGTGACTAGGGCTATAAGGAATAGTAGCCAGGCATAGCAAAAGGCTTTTCCCTGCTCCTGCGATTCGCGGATGCCGGTCAGGAATTCATCGCATAAGTATTGAGCCCAGTTGAGGGAGTCCCCCTTCGCACACTGACTTACTAGTCGAATGACATAAGCAGGGATGGTTGCGACCTGGCACTTTCGCATTAGCTTGCATGCTAATAACATAGTGCCAATCTGTGTAGTCGGGTCACTGATAGATTGGATGACGAAAACCCGCGTATTTCTTTCCACATGGTAGGTCTGATGCATGTATTCAGCTGTTTCCCCCTCATATTTCTTGCCCACCCACTCCAAAGGGTGCGGCCCGTTCATGGGAAGGCCCATAATTCTGTGAACTAGTGCAACATCAATGGGGACTTTGTCCCGAATCCATAGGCAACCATTATGAATCAAGGCGAGCAACTGTTGGGCCAGCCGATCTGTGATGTTGTAGTGGCCAAAGTGGGGCATCCGTAGTAGGTTCAAGAGCCTATATCTAGCCAATCCAAATATCTAGTGCTGAGGGATGACTTTGACCCCATCGTTTGCATAGACTGTGTCAAAGTACAACGCGAGGGCCAGCTTAGGGAAGGCTTCATAATTCGCCAAGTCATGATTATCAAATTTGACCTCATGGAGTCTGCCGCAAGGGTAAACGAGGATAGGGACTTCTCCTAGGGTTAGTGGCATCTGTAGATAGGTAATCAAGCCATCAAGGTTCTTTGGTGTGCGCATCGAGGGCTTGCGCGGTTGGATGAATGGAGGTAACTAGTTGATCAGATTGGCAGGCCGGGCTTACTCCTACGCATCCTGAGTTTGAGGCGTTGCTTGCGGGGACTTGACATGCCTTGGGGAAGTCATAGGCTTCCCCAAAACCCATTTCATAGCTTTCGGGGGCTTCCCTGAGCCTTGTGCTGTCTCTTTCCCCTTCCTCGTGATCAGCGTCAAGAGCACTTCTTCATACTCAGACCCAATCTCCATTACTTCCTAAATTTATGGGTCTGTAGATGCTGAGGGTTCCGCAGGGTTAGTGGCCATCATCCTAGCATGGAAAATGAATCCCAATCCTGGGTGGCTACTATCAGAAGGGGAAGGTTGATCAGACATGAAAGGAACAATGCAGACCCGAAAAATATTACAGCTCAAGGCCGTTCGAGACAAGGATGATAAATGCAAGCTAAGAAAGTGAGACAAAACCCTTATCTGAGTTATCCTGCCCTCTTTATAGTGCCTATGGTCGTCTAATGGTAGGGTACACTTCATTGGGAAGTTTCCATCAGGTAAACGATAACAAATCCCCAAGATTCACCTTATTAAATGCCAGTGGGCCGCTCCTTTTAACGATAACTTCTGCTTTTTACCAGCTGTTATTGTGCCAATGGCTAGTTTTCGCACCCCCTGTGCACTCGTCTTACCTGCTATGCTTGGGTTAAACACCTACTCCTCCTGCGCATCTTCCCCCAACACAGGCTTGATCCCTAGGTACTTCACAAAAACAGGTTTGCCTGACACATGTCGTTCCCATAGAACCGTGCCTCTTGCGTAAGCAAGTCTTTCAGAGATGTTGTGATCAGTTCATACCTTTGAACAAAATTTTTGTAATATCATGCGTGGTAAAAAATTTAACGCAGCTGTCCCCTCATTGTAGGAGTTGTCGGATATGTGATAACTCTGCTTCCCAACCCCGCATCCCCAATCTTAGCCAACGTGGGGTGCGTCCTAATGCCATCTGTTCGCAGCCTGAGCGGTATGGTAGCTGCGCGTGTCTCACCCCATTCTGCTTTGGAAATAAATTGTGGATCATCCTTATCATCTATTGGGGCTAGGTTGCGGTAGTTGACCATACCTGGTACCCGCATTTCCCATGTGGGTATTTCGGGTGCGACATATAGGTGCGATTCACCCCATGTCACAGTGTCAATGTTTTGTAGAGCTGCGTCCAGCGCCTCTGGCCAGCCTATTAACCCAAATGTTCCCAAAAATTCATCCTTCATTGTCTCCCAGTGGTAGGTGCGTTGATGGAGCTCTGCATCTAAGTACCAAGCCGCGGGAATTGGTCCCAGTGTATGAATAAACAAATGAACACACTCTTTGGTAGTTCTGTCGCACCACTGTTCTATCCAAGCGAATAGATATTTTCTTGGGTTTTCTGGCCCAAGGAACGTCTTGATTCGTACGTCAGCGAGGGCATCGAATCGTAGGATCATCATATCCCGACACTCCTCCCAATCCTGGAATGCCTCCTCATGCATTTCCCACCATCGCGCAGGTGTTCCATGCATGGCTAGCCTAAGGGCCCATAACCTTCATTCCTTTGGAACCTCAGCTTCGAATGCTTGTAGAAATTCCTTAATATTACCAGAACCATCAAAGTAAGGTAGGTCTCTTACCTCTGAGAAAACGCAACGGAAGTCCTTTGCGACCCGGAGATATCGCAGCGCAGAGACATCATGCAACCGGTTTTGCCAATTCTCTATCTCCCCGTCTGAGTTGGAGAAGCATTCACTGTCTTTTTCCCAGCAGAGAACTCCATCCGTCATGGGGTTGATCCAATCTTCATCCTACGCAGTTAATTTGTAGATGTGATCCACCTCCTTTTTGTCACGCACTGGCTCTGTGTATCGTTCGCTTTCTGCAGGATCTAATGGTAGTATCACCCTGGTACCGTTATTCTCAAACACCATGCTTCTCTTCTTCAGATTAATGATATCTCCCATATCTATGGCCCAATCTAATCCTAGAAGCGCAGGGTAGGGGTCCACATCTTCTACAATTTTAATGACTTCAAAATCAACCCAGACCTTTACCCCTGCGATATCTACCACAATCTTTGATAGTCTCCCCAAGGGTATGATCTTCTGTTGATTGGCCATACGTAGCTGGATAGTGGACCATTCCAACTTAGGTTCCCCCATTCGTTGCTAAGTCTGTTTAGGTAATACATTCACATCTGACCCTAGGTCAAAAATAACCTAATCCATCTCGTAATCACCAATCTGCGCAGTCAACCGCATCTCTCTACCAGTGCGTTTCTTATATCTATATAATTTGTGTACATCCTTGATTTTCAGAGGGAGGCTAGGTCGTGCTGCGTAGCTATCTACTAATGCCTGAAGTTTTTCCACAGCCTTTGGGTTGCGTAGCAGCTTCATACATGCCTGTAAAAAGGGCTAGACCTCCTCACCTACCTTGAGACCTCCTGGCAGCTACAAATTAGACGCCTTTGCCTCTTAGAGTCTGTGTAAGCAGCGACCAACGTTTATTTTTCCATTCTTAAATCCAAACCTTCCTACTTGGTAACTACTTGCCGGATCAAAGGTTCGGTCACAGTCTTCTTCCCAGGCCCTACAGTGGCCATCCCACTGTGTGTTACAACATTCACGCTTGGGTCTTTGTCTTGTAGTTCAGTCTTAACCCTCTGAACATTCTGCGTAGGTGTCGGTTTCTTCTCCTGTATCTTTGATATCAAGATCGAACAGTCTTTAATTGCATGGTCTAGCTGTCTGCAATACTGGCAGGACTACCTTGTAGGATTGGGACAGTCCCTAGCAAAGTGTCCTACTTCCCCAAAATTATAACAGATTAGTTGGCCTCGTCCCCGACCTGCGCTTCCACCTCTCCTGCCTCCCCTGCCCCTGGCTGGGGAGCTACATGTGCTCGAGAGGGACCTTGGAGAGGATGGATCTGACTGTACCTTATAGAGGTTTCCTCGATCAATCATCAAATCATACGTCCCAAAATTCTGTTCATCATGTCCTACTAACAGGAAGAACCTGCACCATTGCTGCTTTACCTCTGGGATATACGTAGCAAGGTGAGGACAATAGTTTGTATCATGCAGCCCCACAACGCGACAATATTCACACCATAACGCCGGCCCACTTGATCCTATAAATTCTCTAGGGTGCAATGGACTAGGTCCCCCGACTTGCATATAGTCTGCTAATAGAGGGCAATTATCCTTGGTGTGACCATTCGTCCTGCACTGTATGCACAATCTTTCGGGGCTAGCTTCTGCTCGACATTCCTTTCGCAGGTTCTGGATCTCCATGTGCATTGCCTCCAATTGTCCTTGGATTTGTTGGATGCCCAGCTGGGCATCATCTCTGGGCACAGTTTCTAATTTCATAGCAACCTCCAAAGCTTTTTCTTTTGATTTGAAAGTTTAATGACCCATAGGTACGCGCAGGTGAGGCAACAACATAACAATGAACCATTATGTGTGTTGTTTGTCATCATACTGGAACCCTCCTTCTCTGATCATCTTCTTGAGTCATTGGTCGGCATCCCACACAGACTCAGAGGGCCCCTGCTTGAAGTCTTTCAGATCAACTACTATTTGAGAGTAGAACTTAGGCTTCTTGAATTTTTGATTCAAGGCATTCTTAATCTCTTCAATGGTCGCATTTTCATGTTGGCCGATGTATCCCATGTACCAGTCCAAAGATCTTCCTTCGAAGGCCAAGGATAACTGTGCCCTCTTCACCATATCACTAGCTACATTTTGCGCAGTCTAGACCGATCCTGTGACAAACCAGAACTGATCCATGTATTCATCCCCCACACCCTTAAAGGTAGGCAACTGCATGTGTGCAACCATGTCGCCTTCTGGTGGTGGCATAGGTGTAGGTGAGTTCTTACCCTTATGCTGGGAGGAAAGTGGTGTGGCTGGAGGACTCTGCGCAGCTGCTTCTCTCATCGTACTATAGACAGATCTATCTTCTTCTTGGTTGGTCTGATAGTATTTGCCGCTTCTTGTCGTACTCCCATCTAGATCAGAGGTCATTCATTCGGTGTGGCTGCACAGAATACTCTTTTTGCATAGTAATATCTTAATCAACAGTGGTAAGGTCTTCAGAAACTTACCCCGGAAACCCTTGAAGAATCTTCGCTCTGCTTCAGAGTAGGAGACAAACTGATCGATGGAAAATTCTGTTACGAACCCTCCCAGCACACTGTCCACCCAGTGATCCACCGTGCGAGTGATGGTGTTATCAGTTTTTTCTAGCTGCTGGATCAATTCAGGGGTCCACTGCGTAACTCGCTCGTCCTTCCAACACTTCTGAAATTCGACCAACCTTGCGAGCCACTCCTGGAGCTCGATCAAAATTGTTACAAAGAAAATCTCGTAGATTTCTGTGAAAATATACTTGTTCTTCCACTCTTCTGTGGTCAAATTCGTACTGCGTTTTTCTTTTACTGTGAATTCCTGAACCTGCTGTTCGAACAATTCATAAATTTCTTTTCCTTCAGGTTTCCAATACGGCCTTGGCATTACCCGATCCCTCTCTCAAAATGCTCCCGGTCCCGGCAACGGAACCATTTGTTGGCTCAGGGGTTCTTGACCCAGGTTCGGAGGTTAAGGTTTGCCCAACAAACCCTTATACTACTTGCCCTTTCAGCAGTGACCTGCTTGCATAGGCCAAAATCTCACCAGAAGTAGTATGGGAAGGTGCTGGAACTAGGTTTCTGCACCCTGGGTGAGGGTAGGTAAGTCAAGCAGAGCTGCGTTCAACGTCACAATTACCAGATCGTATATCCTAGAACTCAGATCTAAATATCCCTTTGCATCCACGTGTGCAATACCAATTATAATCATAGCAATCAACCGATCAGAAATTCACAGAACAATAATGCAACTAACATAGATATTCTTGCATAAAATATAACAAACAAATGTCAATGCATCATAAGAAAATAACACAGTTACGTTCACAACTTAACACAAAACCATGCATAACATAACATATATATGAGATTCGTATCAACAACCTTTCGCTTTCATTACTCCTTCAGATCCTTTTACAATACCCAAAACCCAACCTGCGTACACAACAGTAGGGTCCGCACACGGTAGGACTGAGGATCTCCGCACACACATCCAACATGAGTCCTTTCCCCAATAACCCAAACAGATCTACTAATTCACAATTCGCATCAATCTTAATGCCTCACTTCCTATTGACTCAAAATGTCCTTCTATTTATAATGATCTAGCCTAAGCTTTCTTGTGGTCTGCAAACTGTGGTTTGCAGACTCTAGGTCTACCCTTTGACCCATTACAATGCTTTCAGGGTTTTGACCCACCCCAAAACCCCTGCGCTAGACTAAAATATGCAAAACTATACAAAAATACTCAAAACTGTCCCAATTCGCAGCCTTTGGAGGACCTTGTTCCAACAACAGGTTTCCATAATCCTCCATATGATGTGCTGAAATAATAGGAAATGGAAATATGTGCATACCTTGGTAAAGCTTGGGAACATCTTGTACTGTTACAAGGGTTCCTTCCCCCGATGTGATGACTTCCCCAACTACTGATGATGATGGCTGCTCCTCTATGGCCGCATCAGCACTGGTACAAGTCTCCTCCTCCTCATGCATCTCCAGAATAGTGCATGGGACTCTATGTGTCAAGAGATCAAGACCACTTTGCAGAGATGAAAGGGTTCTTTCTCCTGATGCAAGTTCTCCTCCAGCAAGTGGTGGTGAAGGCATCTTCTCCTCTAATTTCTTCTTGTCAAACTTCTTGATCAACCTTTGAGTAAAATCTGCATATGCAGTCACTCTTGCATGACTCAAATGGTTGAACCACCAAATGTTTACTTCACCCTCAAGGTGCAGCGCTACAATCTCAACAACTTCTCTCTCTACAACTGGATGTAGTAGAAAAAATGCATCCAACTTCATTCCCCAAGCTCTTGCTGTACATGTGGATGACCCATCAAATGTAGGCAATAGAAATCTATTGCTGCAAGGTCTTCTTTCTTCTTTGAGTTGAATGAACTGTGGGAGAGTTAGATTCTCCTTGAAAGCTCTTGCTTGAGATTTGTATTATGCAAGATACTCACTTAGAATCTCATGATCTAAGTGTCCTCCATCTCCATGCCTCTTGTCTTCTTCTTCAAAAGGAAAGAGAATAGTATGTTTCTTTGGAGCTCTATGCAATACTAGATCTTTCTTTTGCTGATAGGAAGTACATGGACCTTCCTCATCTTGAAACCTTAGTGTGGTTTCATTGTTTTTCTCCACTTTTCTTTGCTTGACCTCCTTGGTGAGGTCCCTCTTAGATTTGAAAAGAGATGAGATAAAACTCATTCTTTCCATCATTCTGATCTCTTTCTCCTTCTTCCTATTCTCCCTGATAGCATAATGGTTGAGATCCACAGGCTGAGCCAAGATTATGCTATGATACCATTGTGATATCCCCAAATGGGGAAGTAGCAATATTTGAACACAATAATGGAAATAGCAATGAATAAATCAACACACCATGATATGAGACAAATGTATAGTTATCTTATTAAACATATCAGCAAGTAATAGGCACAATATCATGAGGATCAAATCACTCAAGCAATACAAAACAAGCCTCCACAAGAAAATATGTCAATACATGAGAAAATAGTTGCCATACGAATGTCCTAAGCTAAGACAGTGCAGTTTTAGGGCATAACTGCTACAGAAATGATAAATCAATATGGATCCGCTGTTATATAGCTCAAACATTGCCGGGAACAAAGATCTAAGCTCCCAAACACATTTCCAAGATTACTCAGAAAGGGTTTCCTGAAATATACAAAAACATAGAAATACAAATATGGCCCTAGGGCTGAATAATCTCTGCAACTGGATATATGATAGGAGGTTGCTGATATGATCTGGAAGTTTATGAAAAGCTCCTCCTATAGATTCTCCAAATAAGAGGCTGATCCCCTTACTGAAAATATATCTCCCCCAACTAGGGCTCCAAACCCTCTACTGCAACTGCATACTGAAATAACATAGTCCCTTCAGAAAACTACGCTGTAATTGATAGCAGTGCCTTAGCCTGCTGCTGGATGATGAAATGAGGCTCAAGAATCTCCCTCACAAGCCTCCCGGATGAAGGGCAACTCCCTCCACTAGAAAACAAGCTTAGAAGTTGGGTTTCTCAACCCTCCATTGCTGCACCCTGCAACACAACACAATTATGAATAGATGCTGCACTGTAGAAGAAACATGTAGCTTGGCCTGATGCCGGATAGTGGACCATGTAGTGCAATACTCTTCCAAGAGGCCTCTAAAGGAAAGAGGTGGGATTCCCGACCGAGAACACCCTGTGCTAAACATCACTGCAATCTTAGCTAAACAGCAGAAGAGAGCACAAGTCTAAACAGACCATATCAAAATAATAATCCAAAAACATAATCCCTTATGGCTGCCATCCTCTTCCTTATATAAGTTATGAGCTTCCTCGCCCTTGGCCCCATTCAATTAGGTCACCACTTCCATGCATTCAATATCCCTCCAAAACTAGGCTGTCCCACCATGAATGCCACTCCTCCATAACAACGTTGTTTGATTTGGTCAAAGTTGACCCAGTCTTCATGCTCCAGCCCTTTTTCACACCTAAGGGTCTTCAATCCAGCTTTTAGATGACCTCCATTCACACTAAGAGTGTATTTTATTCCTACTAAGGAGGTTTATGGGTCTCCATACCCTCTTATTCCTCTATCTAAGGGCAAAATCAAAATTTAATATTCCAATTAGCTGTGTGCTAATTTAGGAATATTACATTGTATAACAGATAAGTTGAAATTTCCATTCATGGAGCCTAGGTAGAGTTTCTAATAACCAGGAAAAATCATATGCTCGTCTTCAAGGAGTCATCCTCATTGCATCATTTCAACTCAAAAAATTGAGCTTAGTGGGTGATTCCAAGAGCACTATTAGGCATCTGCATCATGGATCCTCCCTCCATAATATAAGAGCCATTTAATTTTTAAGCAAATCCAATGTAGCCCAAGTTCCATCCTCGAGGTCCACTCATTCCTTGTTCTTTGACATAATTACTTCTCAGGTAATGTGCTAGCCATGAATGTTATCTAGGAGGGTTTAAGAATTCTTTGTTTAAATAAATGGGAGAGTTTTTATCCCATACCATGATTATGTATTTCAAAATTTCCCCTCTCTCATGAGTCTTGTTTGTATAAAGGTTGATATGAGGCACAAGGAGGCTCCTTAAATGAAGCACTCATAGAAATAAATGGCTCATCCCATCATCTCAAATTGGTAGTTATCCAGAGGTACACCCATAATCACTTGAGGCCTCAGTGGATGGTTCTAATACAAGGAACTTTTATCACACTTCAAGTTATTGATATATCTCTGGGGATGTTCAATATTTGGTCCCATGCATTGGCATTCTAGTTCATGGAGCACATCGTCTTCCCATCCTGGAAGATGGCTTCAAAGTGGTGCAAATCCTCTTGAATTTTTCCTTGTGAAGTAGCCAATATCCAGGATAGTATGGCTCAACTCCAACTCCATCACTAGGTGTTGTCATGCAATTGACCAGTGTAACGAAGATTTTGACTTACTATTGCAAACAACTTCAACTGGTAAGGATGAAATGGCAGCTTGCAGAGTCAAATTGAATAATTATAACAGACAAGAGCACATGGTACTATGGCTTCCCATATGTCTATTAATTCAATAAGTCATATTGTTCATATTCTCCTATATTTGAATAAAGAGATGTAACACTCTCTTGTGAAACATATTATTTTAATTTAATTATTCATATTAATTTATTAATTAACTCAAGTGAAGGTTCAACTGCCTTAAAAAAAATCATCGAGCTTTGCTTGTATCTCTGAAAAAACGCACCCTTATCCATTGAATCAAAATACCAAACCCTTATTAATTGATGCAATAATTAAGATAAATACAAAATTACATTTAAAAATATAATGTTTAAATTTTTTTTTTTTTTCAAAATATGTTTTAAATATGATTATATTTAATTATGTTAAAAATATATTCTAAAATTATTTCTAAATGATATAACACCCACATTTATATGTATTTGTGGGTGGCACTAATTACAGGTCAAAGTACGAAAGTAATCCTGCTGATAGATCACTCACGACGTCATCAGACCTTGGATTTGGCTCAGGAGTGGTCAATGGTGCAAGTTGGTTTATTATTGCGAAGAGAGTGGAAGTTCTTCTTTAATTACCCAAGAAATGAACTAGATAAGCAACATCAGCTGAGCATTGTATTGGAATGCTAAATTGATTTATCAAATTGGAAAAAAATATGCTGAATATATGCAGTATTTGAAATTATTAGTATAGTGGTACATTTGTTACAACGAGATTGAAATCCTGTACACGATTTAGGGAAAACAAATTGTATGTACGCTGAATTTGGATTGCACCTCTGTTCATGGCTTCCTTAGAATAATATGGGCTGCATAACACATTTAATTGTGCCTTTATTTGTGTAGTTCAATTGACACCGAATAATTGATCATCGATGACCGACCTCTGTTAGCGTCCTGATATATGTAAATTATAATCACTTTGCATGTAGTCTGTACTTGAAATTTCACCTACGAGTAATTTAGCTAACTAGGTTTTCTTGTTGATAGTGAGGCTCTTGTAAATGCGGGTGGTAAGTGTGCCTGAGTTATAAAAATAAATAAAAGGAACAAAGTACAACGGTGTCCATTGAATAAATGTAAGTCATATATAAAGCTGGATTTCTTTGCCAGTCAACCATTTAAAGCATTTGTTATGGCCACCGAATTTATGTTGTATGTGCCTCTTTTAACCTGATTGAATGTTGCCCATAAACACAAGCTTTAGTTAAGTAGAGAACATGATTTAACCTGACAAAATTCAAATGAAAATGCATAGGATGTCCTCCTTACTCTCAGTGGGTACGATTTAGTTCATGAGTTTTGCAACCTGTAGCATGCTCGAAAGAGTCCTGCGAATTCACTCAAATCTAATTTATTTTTTATAATTGTTGAAGTAGTTTATTTCTTCTATACTTGTGAATGGCACCTAAGTGTTTGTGAAAATGACTCAACAAGTGGTATGTGTTGAAACCAATTCAGACTCGTCTTTAACATGTAATGAAATCTTGAGATCTCCGAGCGAGATAATTAAGGAAAATATCAATTTGATGAAGCAGAGTAGCAACCTTCTTGGGCTTGTTTTGGGCTTGCTCTCGAAGTGCATTTTAATTATGACATTTTACTTTAAGTTTAATTATCGTATATGGAATATCGATTTGCTGGGAAATTTCTAAAGTTGAATTGTTAAATATGGAAGATCAACTCGTGTAATGGTTGGTTGGGGTGTTATGCCCTCCAATCAGTTAGCTAGCGAATATAGTTGAGGATAATGCCTCACAGAAGGACTATAGCAAACCTTGAATACTTCAACCAAATTAAGTGAAGTAGTTATAGGTAAAGAGAGCTTATTATGGTTGGATTTTGCTATGGAAAATCCAATTATCTTTATTACATGCTGTAAAATTCCCTTAATTATGCCCAAATGAAGAATTGTTCATTTTTGAGTTCTTATTTGTGTTCCTTGTGGTGTTTGATCCAATGCGCTTCAAGGCCTCCCGATGTGTCATGATTGCTAACGAGGGATTTGAACGTGTAAATGTTGATGATGGGGTGGTCGGGAATGATGCACATAATCCGGGTAAGTCACTTCTACCATCTTCGAGTGATGAAGACTATGTATCGGCAAATGATTGTGAGGTTAATCCTGATCATCCTAATTTGGTTTTACCCTTTGAAAATGAAATACGTACTCATTCTCTTAATCGGGTTTCGGGGGGGGTATGCCACTGGTTAATAATCATATATCCATTGCTTCTCCTATGGGTAATAAACATATTCCTCTTGATTCCACTATGATAAAAGAAAATGTTTTGGGGCTGGTGTCGGATATTGGGCCTTCACACAAGAATGTTGTCCTTTCTGATATTTTGGACGAATCCCTAATTTCTGCCATTCCGTTTACTCCAAATGGCATGGGGTATTTACACGGGGCACAACCTTCCCACAACACCACTGTCCATTCTGATATCTTGGATGTGACACAAACTTCTCCCACCCCGAATACTCCCCCTCATACTATGTCTCATGGGCCATTCATACTCCTTATGAGCTGCAATATGTTTCCCCTTCGATGCCCCCCTTGAATGGGTGTCTCCCTCATCACCTCGCAATGATGTGGCCCTTGATATCACGGAATCCCCCAAAAATTCAGTTGGAAGTGACATTGACTCTTTGTTGGGCAACCCTAACCTTGACCTCGTTGCCCTAACGATATTTGATAAAATTCCCCAACAATATGAGATTGTTATATCCCCGGAATCGGGAAACAACATAAATGTTCGAAAGAACTCAAAACAGGGGTCGAGACACTTCAAGGGGAGAACTAAATCCAAATCTCTGTTTAAGGATGATTTTGCTGATCTCACGGATGTACCCATCTCTTCTGCTGGTGACATTAGGGATCTTAGAGCAAGAAAACCCCTCGATTGTTCCAAATGAATTCTATTCTCTCCATGAATCTTAGGGGTATGGGCGACCCCTCAAAACTACAACGCCTAAGGGAGATTCTTAATACAGTGAGTCCTATCATTATTATAATCCAGGAAACTCTATGTGATAGAGTTAAAGCTATAAGATGTATTTTATCCATCAGACTGGGCTGGCATGTGGTGGCTGTGGACGCTGCTGGTCATGCGAAGGGCGTCATGGCATTATGGGACACGACATATGCTAAGTTTTTGGCTTACAGTTTTTTTGGCGGCATACTATTATCCGGAAATATATGTGGGGTACGGGAAACATTCAATATCCTTAATATATATGCCCCATGCCAGAACATGAATGAATTCTGGAAGTGCATGCACAATTCAAGTATCTTATGATGCAGAACCTGATTGCTATGGGGGATTTCAACTTGACTTTATGGGGGATTTCAACTCGACTTTAAATGTAGATGAATCATGGGGTCACCGGGCACGCGCTGACCCATTGGCGGGATACATTGGCAAAATATTTGAACTGGCAAAGATGACTGATGTGTGCCCAAATCCCATTATCCCTACGTGGACGAATCATCAATCTGGAGCAGAGTTTATTGGTAAAAGTTTGGACAGAGCCATGGTAAAGGAGCATATGGTGGAATGGATGGGTAACATGCGTACATATATTCACGTGTCTGATATATCAGACCACATGGCATTTGTTCTGTCATGGCACATGGAATGTATACAAAAAGGAGTCCCTTTCAAATTCAATCGGGCATGGCTTCATGATGACGAATACAATATGATCATTTGGGAACAGTGGGATGATAATACTCCTTTCTCAGGATTACAGGGGTGGGAGCGCTTCCATGCAAAGCTAAACCAAATTAAGATCACTACAAAATCATGGGAAATTCGAAAGAAGAAAAAGCTTAGAGAAGAGCTCAATGACATTACCAGAAAACTCACTGATATTCACTCAAAATTTGTCATCATTGCCCCTGATGAACAAACCTACTATCATATGGCCAAACTACAACAGAGAAGAGATGAGATTCTGAAGATTGAAGAGCTTACCTAGAAACTCAAAATTCGGATCACATGGCTCAAGGAGGGTGATCTGAATACTAAATATTTCCACAAAACTACAAACGAGAGAAGGAATAAAAATGCAATCTGGTATATTCAGAAATAAGATGGAAATTGTGTACATACAAAGGAGGAGATTATGGGGGAAGCATACAGACATTTCTCATCCTTTTACAAAGCTGATTAGGACATTTCCCCTGAGTGCCAAGAATGGATTCTCCAGTACATGCCACATATGTTTGATGAGAAGGCTATACGGTGCATAAATGCTCCAATTACAAAGGAGGAAGTTCAATTAACATTAAAATATTTTGCCCACGACAAATGTCCCGGTCTGGACGGCTGGCCTGCGGAATTCTATATACATTTCTTCGACATTATGGCTGAAGAGATTACGGATGTTGTGGAATATGGTAGGATCTCGAGACATATTCCACCTAGCATGAATTCAACCTTCCTGGTGCTTATTCCAAAGTCATCGAACCCCAAGTCCTTCTCTGATTTCAAGCCAATTGCATTGTGTAATCTTATATATAAGGTATCATCTGAAATCATTGCAAATAGGATGAAAAGCACTTTGTCTAAGAATATCTCCAAGGAGCAGTATGGCTTTCTGAAGGGCCGGTCTATACATGATGCTATTGCCATAGCACAGGAAGCTATGCATTCTATGCACGCTGGCAAGAAAGAGGCTCTCATTATGAAAATTGATTAATATAAAGCCTACGACACAGTCGACTGGTCATACATCCGCGCGGTGCTCCTTAAGATTGGGCTTCCGGTTCATATTATTAGATGGATAATGACATGTATTACATCTATTGTATATGCTATTATTATAAATGGCATACCGACGGAATTTTTTGGAGCTAAACGGGGGATTAGACAAGGATGCGCTCTATCCCCCCTCATATTCATACTGATCATGGACGGGTTTAGCAGGCTTATGAAGATGGTTGTGACCTCACGATTTATATCTGGGTTCTCCTTCTCTAAGGATGTAAGTATCATGCACTCACTCTTTGTGGATGATCTTCTCATTTTTTGCAAAATCATTCGGAACCATTGGTTTTATATACATTACTCGCTGACTTGTTTTGGGAGGGCAGCTCGACTAAGCATAAACAAGGAGAAATCATTCCTTATTTCTGAATATGGAGATGAGGGGGAGATCAATTTCATTGTGGATTTCCTTGGTATTCACATCAAGAAAGAAACATATGGTTTTACATAATTGGGATGTAGAATCAAATCATGTGGGTACCGGGTAAAGGAATGGATGTGGATGGTGGAGAGATTCAAAGCCAAGATATGAAAATGGACACACAGGCAGTTGTTGTTGGGGGGTAGATTGATCACGATCCAGGCGGTACTCACACAGCTAATTTTTTACTGGGGACATTTATTTTACTTTCCAGAACAAATTGTGCTGTGCATTAATCAAATATTGGCCAAATTTCTTTGGGGCGGATCGGGGATGGTTAATAGGATGCATCTTTGTAAATTTGAACTGTTATGCACGCCAAAAAAGCTTGGAGGATGGGGTATTCTGAATATTCGTGCATTCAACTCCGCCTTGCTCATTAAGTCTTTATGGAGGGCTATCACAGAGAATGACATTTGGAATAACATCATATCCGTCAAGTATTTGCATGATGATTCGCTCCACAATCTGTACTGTAGGCATTTCAACATGCCCAGATGTCTGTCGGCTATATGGATGGGGTTTAAAAAAATCCTCTCAATATTTGTGGGTAGGCTCGTATGGCGTTTTGGAAATGGATTGAATATTACACTGGGTTCTGATAGAATATATGGTATGTGTGCGGATTCCCTCCCTACCCCAAGGATCATACACAGACTCACATCATGGGATTTTTCATTTCTACCAGGTCATACACTACTGGGCCCATGGGGCCCCCATTTTAAAAGTAGCTGCTCTACTTGGCCTCAATGGGGAGGATGTTGAGGAATGGAAAGTTTATGTACAAGGCATTCAGGCCACAGGCTTATGCTATAGAAATGATGGGGATATAATCACATGGGAAGGCACAATAAAGTCGGGTGTTGTGGTTGTTTAGGATACATATGCTTATATTATCTCTCTGTTTGCTGTGGAGGGATCATCCTGGATTTCTGGCCTTTCTGGCGACGACACATTCCTACCAAGATCCTATTATTCGGTTGGCTGGTATGGAGAGGAAAAATCCTTACTTGGGACACACTCTTGCGTAAGGGGTTTTAGGGCCCTGGTAGGTGTGCTCTATGTGGTAATGATGAAGAATCTATTGCACATCTATTCTTCTCATGTCCTATGGTGCTTGGGATCTGGAAACTCGTCAGCCACCATATCATCGACCCAATGTGGATCCCAAAGGACTTCATGGAGGCCACTCACAGGTGGGACAATACCCATGGAAAATTTCAAGCATTGCCCTTTTTTTCTCATGTGGGAAGTATGGTTGGCCCGGAACAGGATTATATTTGATGGTATGGTTTTCTCCACTACACATATAAATTATTCTATTATGAAATGGATCAATTATAGGGAGCCAGATGGGGAGTGCATTGTTAATGGTTCTCATAGGTATAGACCTCATTCCCTTTCTCTCCCTGCGATTTTCTTTGATGGAGCTTGCCGGGGGGGGCAATGATGGGATGTGGGGCATGGATCAAGATTTCGAAGGCCGAGAGAATACATATATGCTGGAATGGAGGCCAGGGCTCTAACAATCTGGCGGAACTTATGTCTCTTTGGGGTGGTCTTCTTGCTGGTCATAATATGGGCTTGATGGATGCCTGTATATATGGTGATTCTCGTATTGTCATTGATGCGGTGGTTGGGAAGACTGTACTCGCCCATCCTGGTGCGTAGGGCTGGCTATTGAGAACATAACTATTATGGGTGAAGATGAATAAGCCATCTATAAACCACACTATAGAGAAGTGAATACAAGAGCTGATGGCTTATCAAAAAATGTTCTAGGTATGAGTTTTGGTATTATGCAGGTCAAACAATACAGAGATGGCCAATGTATATGGTCAAATGATATCCCTAGTCCCTAACAAGGGACGTATTGACTACAAGCGAGCCAACTTACATTTTTCGATTTGGTAGGCTTCATATCATATGCCTGCTATTTTGTTTTATATGCAGGAATTTTGAGGGTGTCGTCGAATGCAAGCGAGCTAGTATATTATGCCCATCCCTGTGCAGATATTTGCCCATTATTGTTTTATTGGCAGGATCTATGGGGGGTGTTGTGATCCGGATCTTGGGGGGAGGCCCCCGAGATATAAAAAAATTGAAATGGATTTGACCAAATCTGTAAAATTACAATGCCAGAAAAAAAAAGAGAACACAAAGAAAATAAAACCACAAAGAAACTTGTTTTATTAAAACAGAGAATAACTGTAGAAGCTACATTGTGGTGGACAATCGATAATTTTACAAAGTGAGGCTTGTTATTTATAGCCTTCTTTTGAGTTACAATGGGTAGATACCATAGGTGGATACCATGGGTAAATTCCATGTGTGGATGAATACCATGGGTAGATACATACCATGGGTAGATACATACCATGGGTGAATGAATATCATGGATATATGTCATTTACAATACCATAGGTGAATAAATACCATGGGTCGATGCCATTTACGGTAATACCATGGGTAAATTCCATGGGTGGATGGATAACATGGGTGGATGAATACCATGGGTGGATGCCATTTTCCATTCGGATCATTCCTCCCTCCTTAAGAAGCAATGGTCCCCATTGCATAAATTTCCCTCCTGAGAAGCCTTTGTTGAATATGAAGAGCCACTGAAGAGAAGGGTTTTGTGTAGTTAACCCTTAACTGTGATGAATGAAGATCCGAGGATAGAGATACCCTATAATGCTTGTGACCAATTGTGATATTGACAGTGTGCAGCCTAGCAAATGGAATTCGATGAAGTGTGGGTTTTTGGATGAACCAAAACCATGAAAAACGAATATTTGAGGATGGAGATACCTTGTAATGCTTGTGACCAACTGTGTTACTAACAGTGTGCAGCCTAGAAAATGGACTTCAATGAAAAGGATTTTGTGCAGTTGATCCATAACCGTGATGTTGATTGTTGATGAAGTAGCAGGTGCCTACATAGCTTGGGGTGGGAGGGTGCGTCTCCAAGTAACCCAAGCCAAATGTTGCTATGCTAAAACTGATGAATGTGAAGTAGGTGCCTACTAAAGCGGGGTGGGAGGGCACGTCTCCAAAGGGAACCCGCTCCGAATGCTACTCCAGATTTAAAATGAGCATAACTCAGTCAATATAACTCGGAATATTTATTATAACCTGTTTTTGGAAATGGAATGATCATTCTGAATCTTCTCATGTGTTTGAAACTACTATTTGGAGACTCTAGACTCTCAGATTCACGCTAGAACTGTCTTGCGGTCACAAAATTTATGAAACAATAGCTGATTTTAAATCAATGACAACTCCCAAATCCGGACTCTGATTCAACCAATTTGTTTTTGAAATTGGGTGATTTTTCAAGGGGAGCTCAGATCTATAGCCATCTCTCTAAAATTTTTCACTGAAAGCTGCAAAAAATGACAGGAGAGCCGCCATCCACGAATTGTCGTTAGAACATTTTATGCAACATTGCTGATTTAGAATCAGTGATACCTCCCTCATCCAAACTCCAATTCGGCCGATTTTTTTTTTGAATTTGGGTGTTTTTTTGCAAGGAATCTAGATATGGTCTTCGATTTTGTAAAATTTTCACCAAAATTTTCAGATCTGATCTTCAAACTCGCCACCCAAGAAATTCATGGAGTTTGCTGAAGATTGCTGCCAAAAATTGAAACTGAAATATGATACAAACCCTCATTCGCATGGATTCGTAACCTGAATTTGATACCACTGATCTGAATCTTGGGGGGAGGCCCCCAAGATCTAAAAGAATTGAAATGGATATGACCAGATCTGCAAAATTACAATGCCAGAAAAAAAGAGAACACAAAGAAAATAAAACCGCAAAGAAACTTGTTTTATTAAAACAGAGAATAACTGTAGAAGCTACATTGTGGTGGAAAATCTGTCATTTTACGAAGTGAGGCTTGTTATTTATAGCCTTCTTTTGAGTTACAATTCCATGAGTAGATACCATAGGTGGATACCATGGGTCAATACCATGGGTAGATACCACTTACAATACCATGGGTAAATTCCATGTGTGGATGAATACCATGGGTGGAAACATACCATGGGTTAATGAATATCATGGATAGATGTCACTTACAATACCATAGGCAAATAAATACCATGGGTTGATACCATTTACAATACCATGGGTAAATTCCATGGGTGGATGGATAACATGGGTGGATGAACATCATGGGTGGATGATAACATGGGTGCATGAATACCATGGGTGGATGCCATTTTCCATTCGGATCACGTTGACTGCAAGCGAGCCAGTATAAATGCTCATCCCCGAGGAGGAATATCGCCCCGATCCCAAACCTTTGGGGATGTGTAGATTGGATATCTGCCTGCTAATTATGAATACCTTTTACTTGTTTTCTATGTTATTATGGATGCAGTATATGGATCGATGTCTTTGGGACACCTGAAAATTTGGACTGATGTTTGTTGATATCTGCAATATGTATATGCATTGTGACTAACTGTATGTTGGTATTAATCGAATGTTTAGAATATGATTATGGAATATGTACGGTTTTTTCTATTAATAGACAGTGGTTTTTTTCATCTGAAAAAAAAGGAGAAGACATATGTCTCTACTGCACTAACTAGATCACCTAAAATTGAGGTGGTTAATGCCAACATTAATAATTTTATTGAATTGCGAGTGGAATTTGTGGGGGTGTAGATGAGCACATGGACACGTGTATGTCATGGAGATACTCATGTTTAAATTTATGAATCATCATGCAGGAAGTGTACATTGAAATTGAAATTGTATGTCCCTTCATGGTTCTTGGCATCCAATACTCTTGTGAAAAGTATTGGGCCTCTTAAAGCTACTATTAGGCATGGCATAATATTCATAGCTAACCCTTCTTTTAGAGAAGGAAGTAACTATGATATATGATATAATAAACATATGTATATTTGTTTATATATATTGTTAGGTACTTACATATTTGGGTTTATTTTGGTTAAAGTTTATATCTATGTGTATTGGTTTATGCATTGGACTTATATATATATATATATAGTGTGTGTGTGTGTGTGTGTGTGTGTGACCAACTTTAGTTTAACACTTCATTTTTTACGCAAAGTATTATGTTATTTAAAAAATTATTTATGTCATTCATGAACACATTGGTAAGTAAGTCATGCACTGAGCTAGCACGAGGCATATTGATGGCCATATATGTATAAGTGTATATCGTGCATGTTGGGAGAACACAACATTGTTAAGAAATATTGTTATGGTATATAAATAAGTATTTATTTTACTAATAAAAATATCTATCATACCAATGTTTAGATTTTCACTTAATTATCATCTTAAGAATTGGGGAAATAACGATAGGGAGACATATTATATCATTGTTATGATTATTTATTAATACATTGTAATAAATATTTGGTTTGGACCTAATAAATGCATTATCATTGATTTCCGCAAAGTCTTAAAAGAATTGGGGAAATAAGGATAAGGAGAGATATTATCTAATTATTATGATTATTTATTAATACATTGTAATAAGTATTTGGTTTGGACCTAATAAATGCATTATCATTTATTTCCACAAAGTCTTAAGATAAATGACATTTTCTTAAATAGTGTCTCAATATACAAATGATCAAAAACTAATTAAAACTAAAACGTCACATAATACCTTCCAAAACTCGTGATACCCATATAAATTCAAAAGGTATGTAAGGTAGTGCTATAAGAGCCTTCAATTTTGGGGCGAGTAGGCTCATAAGGTCTGGACACTATCTCTCCTCCAACTTAGCACAAAATGTAAGTCAATTTTGTTTCATATTGGATATTTTTATAGGGTATACACTACTAGTTTTTTCGTTATGATGTGATTTTGATATCATATAGTAGTTTTGATATAAGAACACCATGAAGCTGTCAGTAACTACTTATTTTGCTCTATAATATTGTGGAATTATTGCATATTCATGTGTGAATTTTGATCAATAAAATATTTCCTAGTTATGGTTTAAAAAAATTATAAAGAATTTTTTTACTATAATAGCTATATAAAATTCCAATTTATAAGAAAAAATATTTTGTTAGTAAGATTTTAATCTTTGTTAAGAAAGTATTGTTAATTCTATTATATCAATCAATTTGAGATAAGAACCTAGTTGTATGTTATGTTCCCTTACCTTATACACTCCTCTTTATTCTCAAATAATTCAACCCTCCCAAACATGGAATCAAGGGGGGTCTATCACTATTCCCTCTTCTTTAGATGTCACAACCTTCTAGGCCCTTGCTTTCTTTGTCCTAAAACCATCTAAGCCCAAATTTTCTTCATTTTGATTTGTCAAAAACACATCTCAAATTCTAGTAATCAAGCTTCATTTGGCATCATCACATCTTAAGGTCTTGACACTAGTTGATTTTAAGGCACATGCGTGCACACACTGTTATAGCATCATTTTTCACCCTCATGTGATTAATGATTGTCTCTTTGGCCTTGGGCACCCTTTCCCCCAGACTTGAACAACTTCATAAAAAAAAGTGTCTAAAATCACATATGCGGTTATGCCTAGAATTTTCCGCGTATATATGCGAGTCCATTCATACGTTTCCACATATGCCATTTAAATCATTAAAAAATATATAAAATTCACTATTTTCAAGGCAGGGTGATGGTTATTCCCGTAATTCAACCCCCCCAGCCCGTGGCCCAACTGTTTCCAACTGCTGAAACTACTTTGAGGGAGTATAAAAGCCCCTCATGTGTATGGCCTAAGGGAGAGAGAAAATTATAGATATTATACTCTGTTGGAGCCCTATTTCAAGTCTGATATTCCCGTGCCTCCTGCACTTCCCAGGTACACTCCGGAAACCCTTGTTTCCTTGAGATGCTCATCATCCTATATGACATCTTGTGTGCACACATCTTGGAAGAATCCTAGCGTGGTGAGGGCTGGACGGATCCAGAGGACGGTTTGCTCGAAGGCCGTGGAAGGATTCAGGTGATCTCTCCACTTTTCTATTATTGTACATGCCATTTATAATGAGAAGAACCATCTTGTTCCCGAAATTCACGTGTTTATATCTCTTTATCTATGTGTAAATATCATTAATTTAACATTCAGTATTGTTTATATGATATTATACATGAGTTACACTAACATCTAGGAACAATATATGTTGTACAACTAGTGTTTCGTGTTCGTTCTTTCTTGATTTCCAAGTTACAAAGCACGAGGAGTTGCTGGGGGTTTGCATCTCGCAGGATCTACATCAAACGTAGGACTTTCGGATAAGTTCCGCAACTTGTTATATCTAGTTTTCAGTATAAAAGATAGGTTAAGTGAGTCCTTCTTGAATGGTATGCCTCCGATCTGTGAATGTTGCTGACCCAAAAACCTTTAGGGAGTTATTTCCCGAAATAGAAATGGTGACTTTGTTGGGGATCACATTCTTGTGATTTCCCTTTTGGGTTGTTCCATCTGTCTTGAAGGTTTCCAATAGTTTCAATCACTTTTTCCAGTTCAGTAAATCTTTTTCCAATCAGACAAAAGACCTGGTCTCTTGATCAGGCTTAACCTTTTTTATTTTTCCTTATTTACTTTTCCATACGCACTTTTTCTTTTGCATAGTCGCGTATACACGCTATTTTTTGTAAAGGGACCTTCATATATGCGAGTTTCCTTTACCACAGTTGCATATGCACGGTAGTTGCAAAGCTGTTAAAGCACGTATGCCTAAGCGAAATTTGAAATTTTTGGTTTTAAGCATTTTTGGTCTTGTCTGCCTGTGGTGACTTGTTCCTATAGTATCTTTGAAGTCTCTGGAATGTGTCTAAGGTGGTTTCATGCCTGTTTATCTCTTAATTGTTTGAAGACTGGCTCATTTGGTGAAATATTTGTTTATTGTGCTTGAAATTATGGCTTGAGCACCAAGATATTTTTCTGAAGATTCTTGGTTGTTCTGAGTATTCAGGACAGAGAGATTTTTCTCATTTTCATTTTCCTAACTTTATGTGTTGCTTTACATTTTGATTTTTTCCTATTTTTGCGTTTGGTTTTCTTGATTTCATTGACTAGGTCTTGTCACAATTTTCAAAGAGTCTCTTTTTGATTCTTTGAAGTTTGTGTTTGCCACAAGTTTATGCTATTGTGCTGAGTTGATTTGTTGGGTTTCTTGTCTTCCTCTTGCTCATACAAGTCCTGCTACGAGAGTAGCACAGTTGGCTTAGGGCATTTTGTTGAAGTTTTGCTTGAAATTCGAAGTTTGCTTGACTCGGTAACTGGATAGTTTCATGGTCTCTTTGAAGTCTCTTTTCTTTATAAAACTCAAAAGCCCAATTTTTTTTTCCCATTGATTTTGTTTTATTTAATGGTTTCTTTTCATCTTTTGAAGCTTTGTTGAAATATTTATTCTTCGGTTCTTGACTTGATTAGGAAGGGAGTCTTCTTTTGATTTCATTCTTTTATGTCAAGTATGTTTTTGGCGTCTTTATACATTGAGTTTCTGATTGGAACTAGATTTTTTGACTACCAAAAAGTGATTGAACCTTGGTATCGTTAGAGATTTCTCTTTGCTTTTCTAGATCTAGCATCTTGGGATTTGCATGCCATTAGTAATTTTCATTAGGTGCACATAAGAATTTTTAGTCTTTTTCGCAACTTTTTGAGGTGTGTGAAGTCTGGTTATCTGAAAAGAAAAGTAAAAAAGGTAGTCTCGTAGAACCTGTGTAGAAATCACTCTTCATCGAAAGGCAATCAGTGCATTTGCATATAGTTTGGTTTTCATTGGTTTCTTTCTGCATCATAAAAACATCATCGGTTTCATTTCCATATGCCCTTGACATAAAATAACATCCAATTAAAATAAGCGATATAATTTAAAAACAACTAGCAATTTTTGTATTAAGTTTCATACATCAACTAGCTAGGTTGTAGGGCCTTGGATTAGGTGAGTGGAGAGTTAACTCTCCAAGGCCGCTCAAATTTTGAAACATAGAAGTTTATTAATGAGTGAAATCCAACATCGTTAGGTGGACCGGGAAAGCTCTCCTCCAGAGAGTCAAGCATGAGGGAAAGTGCAAGCAGAGAAGAGAGATACCCCCTCTCTAATTTGTTGAATCTTGACCTAAGACCGTTCCACTTGAATGCTGATACAAATTGGTGTCCTTAGTTTCCCATCCTAGGTATCACACAGGTGACTGCGGGGGGGAATACCCGTGGTACCTGAGGCAGACGTTGTATCACTTCCAGCAGTGCTTCTGGAGGGTGCCCTTGCAAAGCTTGGATACTTGCACTGGCAAAGGCTGTTGTTAGGAGGTCAGCGTAACTGCTTATGTTACCTTCGCTAGTAGGCTTCGGTCGTAATTACCAAAACTACTTTCGGGAGGTCCTATTTTTCGCTTTCTTGTATTTTGGTGTCCGGTCCTAATCACCTAGAGCAGAAATACCTGAAAGCCGCTTGCTTGGTTGTATCTTAGGGACTTTGTAGTGAGTGCTCTTTGCTCCTAGCTTGCTTAGCTTTATACTTTTTTTAGTCTAATAAATCTTTTAAAGTGGCTAACCGATCGCCTCATCGATCGAGAAGGCTTCGTGGGTTGTGTCCCGCGAGTGCCGAGCCTTCTTCAAGAAGGCGTGGGAGTAATTCAAAAGGTGATTATCACCCAGTGTTATCAGACGCAGTGGAGAGATATCCTCTGTTAGGGCTTGAAATTACCGTAGATGGTTCTGGTGTCAGTGTCAGTACTGAGAGGAGTACTCCACTCACCTTGAGAGTTTTATTTCCATAAGAAGAAGAAGTATAAGTAGAGGAAGTACCTCAACCTCCTAAATCGCTTCCATCTCCTCTTTATCCTAGTTCTCTGCTTATCATTGAGTACATCGAACCTGAGTCTAAGAGACCAGAGAGTTCTTATCCATCATATTCTTACCTTTCGATGGCCACGACTGGGAACACAACTTCGGCTATGAGTGCTGCAAGTATTCAAACTCCTTCTAAACTTGAAGGAGGAGGCACTATTGCTATATCTTCAATTTCTTCTAGTGCTGCTGTGTTTGGCTCTGATTACACCCAAGCACAGCCTTCTCAATATGGTCCCTCTTGTTTTGGAATGTCTGTTAGTGGGATCCTTCCGTTTTCCTTTTCTACCGATGCAGCTGCATCTGCACCCATATCCTCTATGGCTAGTGGATTAGCATCTTTTCAAGGGTTCCCCTTTGGAAGCGGGCAGATTCCTAATTCAAATCCTTCCTTAGGGTCTCTTCCTTTTACTTCCCAAACTTAGAGTTTTAATCCATGGTCTAGAGGTCAACGTTCTACTACCTTTTCGGGTTGGAATCCTATATTTACAGCAGTAGGGGTAGGGAATCAGTTTCTCGCTGGTCACCAAGGGAATATTCCTTTCTCTTCGTCAAGTGCTTATCAGGTTTTTTCTCCTTTTTCAAATGCTTGCAACCTCTATCAGGAGGTTTTTTCTTCATTCATTGCTTCAGTGGGGGGAACTGGTCTAGTTTATAGTAACTCCATGTTGGGAGGGGGTCCTTCTCAGAATGCTGGGTTACAAGGATTTTCCTATGGCCCAACCTTTTCTACGAACTCTTTCTGGCAACCTGGTGCCTCATCAAATCCAGGGTATTCTTTTCAAAATGTGGGGAATCCATCCTATCAGGGATGGAATTCCCAGGCTCCTCCTCGTTTACCATTTATGGCAACATTAAACTTGCTAGATTTGTCAAAATTGACAAATGATCCAATCCGATATAGTCTGGGGTGGCCTCCGGTCCCCACCAAACTACCTTCAGACATTTCAAATTTTGAAGGAAAGAATGGAGAGGATCCGGCATATCACATCACCACTTTCCATCTATGGTGTTCATCAAACTCCCTGATTGATGATTCGATTAGGTTGAGGTTATTTCAGCGCACCTTGACTGGAAATGCAGCTAAGTGGTATATTGAGTTAACTGGGAGCATTTTTTCCACTTTTGGAGATCTGGCTACTATGTTTTTAAATCATTTTTAGTTGCCTGTTCGTTATGATGCCGAGACTGAACTCTTGGCTAATTTTAAGCAGGACAAGGCTACCCACATTTCTAATCATATTCAGGAATGGCAGAGAAGGAAGAGGCTCATTAAAACCTATATTCCAAAATAATTCCTTCTAGAATGGTTTTTGAAATCCTTGCAGCCAGATATTTCGAAGGATGTATCCCTGTAAGGGGTATTTTCCGAGGAACAAGCTATGTTTAGGGCCCATCAATTAGAACTGATTTATTCTCAGTCTGGAGTCCTTAATAAAAATTTCCTTGATGCTCCTCACTCCGCTAGCCAATTGCAAGAATTGTCCATACAATCAGTTTTTCTTTCCCAAGCTTGTCAATAATACCGTCCGTACTTCAAACCCCAAAGGAAATCACCAATCCGAAGGGAAGAAGAAAGGACAAAATAATAATAAGAAGAAACTAAAAGATGTGAAGGGCAATGCAAATAAATCAACGAGCATGTTGGTGAGGGACAAAAGGATAAAAAAGAAAGTGGAGTTTCCATGCAAGTTATGTACCGGAGATCATCTTACTCACCTTTTCCTTAAAATTCAGATGCGTAGGGCGCTTGTTAGCTCAACAGAGATCTTCAAGTTCCTAGGTTGTGTTAACAAACCCTTTCCCCAAGGGCAACAGTTAGTTGCTGGCGTGAATCGTTACCTGGGCTCCTTCGAGGCACCTGCAGAAGGGGAAACCCCATCAAACATAGATATGATGAGTGCTCACGTAGATATCGCTACAAGATCTCATGATTATGGCGCAGCTGAGTCTTCGAAAGCCAAGGGTGCTCCTAATAGTGCTGAGCCACTTCATATTATGAGGCCCACTATTGAGCCCATACCTCAAATGCCAAAAGCATCTACAAAGTGTATGACGATTAATCCAAATGCCAAGGCTGCCCATAACTACTCTGTTGTAGAAGATTTCGTGCAAAGCCCTTGTGCTATGTCTGCTCTCGAGGTGCTCCAGTCTTGTCCAGCTCAACGAAGTGCTCTTCTCACTGCTATTGGGGTTTTTGATCCGAAGAACTATCTTATGATTACATTCGATATGTCTAATTTTAAAAAGAGACTCCCACATCATATGGATTTCCATATTAGATCGTCATTTCGAAAGTTCACTATATTTCAAATGGTCGTTGATGATGGTGCTTCCACGTGTGTATGTCTCTCGCATGATGGAAGGGAATCAGATCTCCCGCAGCTGTTCCATCAGCCACTCTTCTGCTTCGTTTGATGGTCATTCTCACAGGCTGCATGGTATTTTCCCGGCTTTGCCCATCTGTGTTGGGGACAAAACTGTAAATATAGAGGTTGAGATAGTTGATGCAAGCTTGGACTACTACCTTCTATTGGGGCGAAACTGGATTTATGAGATGGATGCTATTGCATCCTCCTTGTTTCGTATTATTTGTTTCCCTCATGAAGGGAGGATTGTCACAGTTGACCAACTGGATTTTTCTCCTGTAGACCCGAATGCATCTACTGACTCAACTATCCCTTTGGTGGATAATGTCAATTTGCCTATTGAGAATCTCGGGGTTGGAATGTATTCTTCTCTAATGGGTACTTTTGATATTCCACCTCCTTCCGTTCATATAAATGCAATTTCATCCTCCAAGGCTCCTATTTGACAAGGGTTCTTCAGAACTCATTATTTTTTGGACCCTTGGACCTTACCTTCCCCTACCTCCACGTTAGGAGAAGGTCAAGTGGGTGGAATGGCATTTCCGATGTCTGCAGCTGAGATTGCTTATAGATCTATTGTTGACTCTGCAGAATCCATTCCAGTTTCTCTTTCACCAAAGGAATTGGATGGCGATGTGGCCCCGACTTGGACACTTAGTTCTTCTTCTGCCCAAGATTTCCTAGATACCACTCTTCCATATTAAGAGGCTATCCTAGAAGCTATGAATGGTATAGATAGGCCGTGGGATGATTTGCATCATCAGTCTTACTTTCTACCAGACTTGAGTGAAGTTGATTCAAGTTTTTCAAGTCCTCGGTCTCCTAGCCCTATTCACCCAGTCCTAAACCCTTTAGCACCAGCACATGTATTTTCTGAAGGGAACATGGCTGTGATTTCTCTGACTATCCTGGTGAACATCTCCAGGAATCCCAACGTTATCGATAATGTTTTCATCGGAGCTGAATGTTCCCCTGAAGAGATTCAAATTTACACCGATCTCTTTAAAGAGTTTAGGGATGTGTTCACTTGGTCTTATGAGGAAATGCCTGGTATAGATCCATCTATTGTCCAACATGAGATCAAGATCTACAAAAATGCTAAGCCTGTGAGGAAAAAGCTTCGTCCGGTCAACCCTGTGAAGCCTGCAGCTATCAAAGCTGAGGTAGAGAAGTTGCTCAAGGCGAGATTCATTTTCCATGTTTCTTTAATAGAATGGGTTTTGAATCCAGTTCCGATGGATAAGAAACAAGGGACAATTCGTGTTTGCATTGATTTTAGAGACCTTAATAAAGCATGTCCGAAAGATAATTACCCCACACCATTCATAGATCAGATCATTGATGAGTGTGCCGGTAATGAGATTTTCTCCTTCATGGACGGTTTTTCTGGATATAATCAAATTACTATACGTCCTGAAGATCAGCATAAGACTGCCTTTACTTGTCCCTGGGGTACTTTTTCTTACAAGAAAATGCCTTTCGGCCTTAAAAATGTTGGAGCTACTTTTCAGCAGGCCATGTCATATTCCTTCCATGATATCAAACATATTATCGAGGCGTACTTGGATGATTTAGCTGCTCGTTCTCGCAAGAGAATTGATCATCCTTCTCACCTCCATCAATTATTTGAAAGATGTCATTTTTACAAAATTAGGTTGAATCCGAACAAGTGTTTTTTTGCAGTAACATCCGTTCAGTTGTTGGGATTTATTGTTTCTACGGAAGGGATTCAAGTAGATCCCTTCAAGGTTGAGGCAATACTTCTGTTGCCTCCCCCATCTTCTATTCGTCAATTTCAAAGTCTACAAGGAAAAGCTAATTTTCTGCGGAGATTTATCGTAAATTATGCCAAAATTACAAGAGGATTCATAAGATTATTAAAGAAGGGAGTCCCATTTTTGTGGGATGACTTTTCTCAACGCTCATTTTATGCTTTGAAAAAAGCATTGACCTCTGCTCCTATACTGAGTCCACCTGATTATAGCAGAGATTTCTTCTTGTATCTCACAGCAGCAGAATCTACTATCGTTATGGTTCTGGTTCAGGATGATGATGCTCTTGTAGAGCATGTTATATACTACCTTAGTCGAGGATTGGTAGGACCTGAACTCCGGTATTCTCCGATAGAAAAGCTTGATTTAGCGGTTGTCCATGTTGTACAGCAGCTCAGACATTATATTCTCCTTCGAAAAACTTATGTTTTGGCAACCGTCAATCCATTTCAGGTTGTTCTCGACAAGCGAGTGATTGGGGGCAAATACAATCGATGGATTGTGATTTTTCAGGAATTTAATCTTGAGTGTATGTCTGCCAAGTCAAAGAAATCATTAGTTTTCGCAGAATTAATTTCTTAGTTGCCCTGTGGAGAGGAGATAGTTTATGATGAATCCTTTCTGGATGAGCATCATTTTCTCATCTCTTCATAGGATCCTTGGTATGGGAATCTCATTGTATATCTTCAAACTGCGAAGTTTCCTTCAACTTTTTCGAAAGATGAGCGTCGTAAGTTGCATCACCTGGCTAAAAATTACTTGATCATTGGTAATACTTTATACCGTCGAGCGGTCGATTCGATCCTAAGACGATGCTTAACTCTCGACAAAGATGAGGTTGTGTTGAATGATTGCCACAGTGGAGATTGTGGTGGTCATTTATTTGGGCTTGCTATAGCCCAAAAAATCCTGTGTACTAGATATTTTTGGCCTTCAATTTTCAAAGATTGTATGGAGTCGGTCAAACGGTGTCATCCGTGTCAAGTCTATACTCGAAAGATGCGTGCTTATCCAGCTCTGCTCTTCCCGATTGTCACTGTCGGTCCTTTTACAAAGTGGGGTATTGGTTATACTACTTATAACCTACCTTCGGCTAAAGGTCACAAGTACATTATTGTAGCAGTAGACTACTTCATGAAGTGGGTCGAGGCTATGCCTACTTTTTGGAATGACGGTGAGACAACAACTCTTTTTCTCTTCAATCAAGTTATTACTCATTTTGGTATTCCTAAAGAGATTGTCAATGATCATGGTAGTCATTTTCAGAATAGCATGATGGCTGAGTTGGCTCTAAAATTAGGTTTCCGCCAAGAGCATTCATCTCCTTACTATCCTCGGCCAATGGGAAAGTGGAAGCCATAAACAAATCCTTGAAGACCATTCTTCAATGGACAATTGATAAAGCTAGATCTAATTGGCATATCATGTTGTATCCTACGCTTTGGGCATACCAGATGTCAGTAAAAACTACAACTGGTTTTACTCCGTTTCAACTAGCTTACGAGTTGGAATCAATGTTTCCCATTGAGTGAGATCCCTTCTCTTAAGTTAGCTGTAGAAATTCTTCGTGACACTTCTAGTCTTGAAGAATGCCTCCTTCATCTAGAACATCTAGATGAGCAGTGTCGAGATGCTGCCACGATGAACGAGGAACATAAGAAACGGGTACAAGTTCAGTACGATAAAGTGGTCAAACCTAGGGTTTTCTCCGAAGGAAATCTTGTTCTGGTTTATTCCCAGGAAAATTATTCCCTAGGGGCAGGTAAATTCAAGTCTATGTGGTATGGCCCCTTCATCGTTAAAAAGTAACTCAAAAAAGGAGCTTACAACTTGGTTGATTTTGAGGGAAATGAGTTGGCAGAGCCCAGAAATGGGCTCTATCTGAAAAGGTATTATGCCTAGGCCTCGGCCTGGCATCTTGCTTTTTGTATATATTTTTGTTTTTGTTTTTGTACATATCTGAGTTTTCAGTCTATGAGGTACTGGTGATGTTTTTTGATATGCTTTGGCAAGTTGTGTTGGATATCATGAGTCATTATGGTTTCACCGATGGTGCTAGTAGACACACCCGGAACTTAGCTTCTGCGGCTTGGGTACTTTATTATCCATCTGGTCAACTGTTAGTTTCAAGAGGGGTCTGCATTGGTCCTACTTCCAACAATGTAGTAGAATACACTGCAGTCATTTATCTACTCTCATAAGCAATATCTTCAGGTGTTGATTCGTTGGTAGTATTCTTGGACTCCCAGCTCTTGGTGTCACAGTTGAACAATACATATCGGGTCTGGAATCCTTTTTTATTTCAATTTTTTTTTAGGGTACGTTTATTAAAAAGATCGTTTCAATTTATAACATTTATTCATATTCCTCGAGCTAACAATAAAATGGCAAACTCATTAGCTAATCAAGAAATTGACTGGCATATTAATCATTCAATACTTTAATCAAATCATTAAAATCATCATACATTTTCACACATTTGTTTCGTCGCATCATAAATCGTTGTATATATGTATATATCATCAGAATGTATAAAAAAATATACAAAAATTTGGACCCATATGTCCTACAAAATTAGGGCTTATGCCCGATCATGTTAAGTATCAAAAATATAAGTACAGTCATCCGATAAAATCTATGGTCCCTGCCCAACATTCGTGTTCCTATAGAACACAATCGCAGTAGCCACACGGCGGAATAACCGCACCCAGTCTCGCGGTACCCCGACTACCCGTCTCTGGATAGCCTCTGGTAGGTCGTCTACTGCAGACATAGGCACTTGGCGAGTTAAACTCTCCAAGTTTCTCTGAACAACATGTAGGGTTCTACTAGGGTTTTCAGCATCCGCTTCGCTTCTGCAACGTTTGTGCCTTGGGTATCCTTCAAGACGAACTGGTCCCATATCTACATCATGGTCATCACATAATTTTGTAAGTCATTTGGAATCCAATCAAAAACATGTTTGTTTTTCATTTTTCACATATATTGAAAAAATAAAAATCAAAAATCAAAAACTTGCAGTCTCACCAATTGCACCCCATGCTGCGCCGGGTGGAAGGACTAGATCTAGATCACCGTGAAAATCCATCCCAGCATAGGGATAATCATCCACTGCAATAATCTGTTCTTCCCACCATTGAAAGAACTCATCATCCCATGTAGTTCGGGGAACTTCACTTCCCCCCAGTCTCTTCATCATATTAGCCCAACGGGCTATTCTTGGATCTCTAGGGCTGGCGATGGATGAGATCACTTTGGGTCGAAGCCCTGAAATTTTCTCAAAGAAGAATGTCATCAAAATGGCTCCATACCCAAAATTATTTGTTTTAGCTTTCTGGATGGAGGACAATTGTTTTTTCATGTTTGTCAGTAGAGCTGTACACCAATCAAAGAGGTGAACTAAGCATTCCACAGCTATACTCATCTGTGTCCTTGATGCCTGGTGTAAGGAAGCAGATCCTCCCATCTTGCCAATGGTGAAAAGGATAATTTTCATATGCAGCTCTCATAAATCTTTGATTGCAATTTGAGTCCCTACTTTTTGAGATCCCTCTACACAATAGATGTGGACATAATCATCTACTATAAGCCCTCCCAAAGGCTTACCATTCAAATCTACTGGGTCTCCTCTTCGAGAGAGTCCAGTAATAAAGTAAATGTCTTCCACCTCTATGTGTATGGGTATTTGGTCAATCATGAAGAAATATTCCTCCGGTTCCCAATGATTCACAAGCATTTCAAGCAACCAGATGTTACTCTTCATATTTGGAATTTTGAAGAATTTAAGCACTCCACATTTTAGGAGGATATTGAGCGAATTTTGATCCCCCATGACTTCTTGGTAAATGGCACTGTGCTCACGTTCCCTCCAAGAAATTGTCATCCTGGAAAAAGTCATTTAAAATCTCATTAGGTTCATTTTTTTAAAACACGGTCTGCACACACGCGACTTCCCTTGTGGACAGTCACGTATCATACGCGGGTTTGTCCACACGAACCCGCATATGCGCAGAATGCTCAATCAAATTAAATCTTTTCTACGGTGAAAAATCAAAATTTTTAACCTGTTTATGGATGAAATTGATAAAAATGATGAATTTAAAGCTTACCTGACTAATCCGACGAAGTTTGATGGCTGATTGCTCCTATTTTGAGGAAAGAGGTTTTTTCTCCATAGCTCTTTTCGCCAATTTAGCAAAGTAACAATGAACCAAATATGAGGTAAAATGTGTATTTATGCCCAGAAATTGAATTTTTTTTGCAAAATTTCATTATGCTTATTTTTAAAATCTGTATTAAGCTGCATAACCCTGTTGCTTGTAAGTGTTGGGATAGGTATATTTTCAGGTACATTTTGTTGACTTTGAGATTTTTTCCAGTTTTCGAATCCATGACCACTGACCTGTCATGGCAGATATATGATCTTAACTAGCATATAGGTTAGGGAATCCACTTTCCGTTGCATTCTGCATTCTAGCCTCCATTTTGATCACTTGCCATAGGGCCGATCCCATTATGTCATGAGTACTTAACCCATTTCACTCACCGACTATTTAATCATGACTTGGTGGTAGAGCCTTCCTTTACATGGGCTTCCTAGTTAGTTTCTCGCTAGCACTTGTCGCCCATGCTGCACTTTATGTAGGCTCGGGAGTCCTCTTTAATCCCGCCATGACTTATATGTTGAAGCTTCATTCTTCTTCTTCTTCATTATCATTTTTCTGGCTATTACCCTAGAGGCTCCCTGGTGTTGTTAAGTTGCATCACTGCATTGCATATTGACTACTTGTTTATCTTGGCCTTCAGCCGGCTTCATTTGGACTCGATGTTTAAGCCATCTTTTGACCTTGACTCTCTATACAAAGTTAACCATTGCAAAGCACTTAGCTATCGCGACTTGACACCCTTGTTACCCATGGATGGAACACTCTTTTGAGTATCGTTTACCAGTTTCAGCCACCTTGCATTGAGCATAGGATTGTTCCTATCCCAGGAACTAGTGCATATGTTTCCTGATACTTGTTCTATCCATTGTACCATAGCATTCTTTTATTCTTTTTCAGACTTACTATTTGAAAAAGACAAAAAAAATCAAATATGTTAAAAAGAGCGGGAACGGGATGTTACTTCATATTTTGATGGCAGTTAAAGTATTAGTTTTATTTCCCTTGAACAAAGCACATACCACCATGTATTTTCATCATTTGGGATGGTTTTAGTTTTGGCCTAGGAAATGCCATAACCTTGTTTCATGAGTCAGTTCTCCCCCGGTTGGTTATCTCTTCCAATCATATGGAGAGTTTGTTTTTGCCTCCTGCATAACAGACTTATAAAATGTCATTATTTTCTTCCATGGTCATCATGAGTCGTGCTTTTGTTCAAGGGAAGTTAAACCTAAGTCGGCCATTCTGCGGTGTCTCTTGACTTATTTTCAGGCCTGCTCGATCTTGTCAGTATCTTGTCCTATCACATCAGATGTTTAGTCCTCTACTCATGCTGGTTTGAGAAGGTCTCCATTGACTTCTTGCCGGCGGGTTTGTCTCCTATCGACTATGACATATTCCTCTGAGAGTAAACCTAGAGCCGCACCCTGGCCCTATTTACATGATTGATAGGTGAACTTGTGCTTAGCATTTGATCATCATTATGGGTCTTCGACTGAGTGGTTTTCCTTGTGTTTGACGTCAGCATACATTATCACACTTGGGATTCGTGCAGTACCTTGATTTCCAGTTGACCCTATCGGTGGATATCTCGCCTCTTTGTCATCTTTCATTATTGGTTGGTTCAGAGGGTTTCTTCCATGCGTTAGCTTCATCTTGTGCATGTCGGAAACATACTTCAGGTTGGTTCCTTCACTCTACTTTGTCTGATTCCTTCCAAATCTTGGCCTGCGGGTTACACTCGCGCTGGACTGATGTGGGATGCCTCAATGCCTTCCTTCCAACAGATCTTTTCCCATCGACTCCGACTCATTTCTCTGGGAATAAGGTCTAGAGTTTTTTTGTCAGTACCTTAGGGTTTGCAGTCATCAGTGGCAGACTCTTCATTGTCGACAGTGAAGATTCATTATTGCCCCCTGATTGATAGATTCTTACAATTGTTTGACTTCAACTCATTCATTCACACTTGTTAGATTGTACTGTGACACCTTGACACTCATTATCATTATCAGTGGGTTGTCTCATGTTTGTTAACGGTATACATTATTGACCGGTAATCAAACGATTTCTCACATGGTCGACTTCAGCTCATTTATTCTCATTGTGTAGAATTGTACCATGGTGATCGGTGAAGACCTCGGGTTTGCATCAACATGCTTCGGTTCACTTTTGACAGTTCATCCAGTTTTTACCAGTGATGTCGTCCACCCTTATATGTTGCAGTTTCAGTACAGCAGCATCTTATATGTTGGCTCCCGAGTTGCGTGATTGTACCATGTACTCCACCTTTTATGATTTGGTACCTGGAGATTCAGTTACTTGTGAGATCAAATATCTATTACAGCATCATTGATCAGTCTTTTATATGTGATACTTAGACTTCATTTCGAGTTGTACTTCTGGGCAGTGATCAGATGATTCACTGTGTACTTTCCAGTTCAGCTATACTTGTATACATTTTGGATCTATAGACATGATTTTCTTTCACTGAGCATGGGTATGCCTGCCTCAAACATGATTTGACTCTCTAACTTCTTTCATTGGTTTTTTGGCAGGCTGAAATCTGGTGAAGTCCTCTCTTGTCTTCGCAAAGTTCTTTCTATGCACATAATATTTTTCGGCCATCATGTACCATTTCTGACCTCATATATTAGGGGGCATCTGTTATAGCATTATTTTTCACCCTCATGTGATTAATGATTGTCTCTTTGGCCTTGGGCACCCTTCCCCCAGACTTGAACAACTTCATAAAAAACGGTTTCTAAAATCCCATACGCGATTATGCCTAGAATTTTTCGCATATATAAGCAAGTCCAATAATATGTTTTCGTGTATGCCATTTAAACCATTAAAAAATATATAAAATTCCCTATTTTCGAGGCAGGGTGATGGTTATTCCCGTAATTCAACCACCCCAGCGCGTGGCCCAACTGTTTCCAACTGCTGAAACTACTTAGAGGGAGTATAAAAGCCCCTCATGTGTATGGCCTAAGGGAGAGAGAAAATTATAGATATTATACTCTGTTGGAGCCCTATTTCAAGTCTGATATTCCCGTGCCTCCTACACTTCCCAAGTATATTCAGGAAACCCTTGTTTCCTTGAGATGCTCATCATCCTATATGAAATCTTGTGTGCACACATCTTGGAAGAATCCTAGCGAGGTGAGGGCTGGACGGATCCAGAGGACGGTCTGCTCGAAGGCCGTGGGAGGATTCAGGTGATCTCTCCACTTTTCTATTATTTTACATGCCATTTATAATGAGAAGAACCATCTTGTTCCCGAAATTCACGTGTTTATATCTCTTTATATATGTGTGAAGATCATTAATTGAACATTCAATATTGTTTATATGATATTATACATGAGTTACACTAACATATAGGAACAATATATGTTGTGCAACTAGTGTTTCGTGTTCATTCTTTCTTGATTTCCAGGTTACGAAGCACGAGAATTTGCAGAAACACAATTATGAGGTGGATGTGCCTTTGTATGTTCTAGTTTGGGTTCGATTGTTCCATATTCCATTACATTGGTGGAATGACGATGCCTTAGCTGGTACAAGAAACTCTTTGGGAAGGCATATTGATAAAACTATGCCAAAATTAGGCATGTTCAATTGAGTTGAGATTTGTTGTGGAAATAGTTTTGAAGGAAGGACCTCCTAAGGACATTAATATAAATTAGATAACTGGACTCACACATAAAATATTTATTATAAAAAATGCCCCTTCATATGTGATGTGTGCCATGAATATTTATGCTTTGCAAGGGATTGCAAACTTTCAACTCAATCCCCTCTAGAAAATGATGTGTAATGGAAAAAAATTGAAAAGTGTTCAAGGGTCAAACATGTTTTTCTATGAGTTTTTAAACATAGATTCAAGTTTGTAACACTAACCACAAAAAAATCATCATTTTATAATAGATAGGACTTTAGTCACTTCTTTCCTCCTCTATTCAACTTTGGACCCAACCTCAAGTTGACCCCCCACCTTCATTTGGTGATCACATGCCAACATCTATTCAAGTAAATCCCCCCTGCTTTTGTGATCCTCAAATCCCTCAGTTTAGTTCTCCATATCAACCAACTTTGGGGAAAGACGCTCCTATCAAAAAGGATTACCTACCTTGAATTAGTGTGGTTACTCAAAAAAAGGCCTAACAACAACAAGGAGAATATAATTATGATCCAAAGGAGGAACATCTACCAAAAAACCTAGGAAGGAAGCCTTCAAAAGGAAAAAGGGAAGAAATAACCCCAAAAAAAAAAAAAAAGTAAGTATCTAGGAAACCATTGAAATTTCTTTTGGCACTATGGTCAAAATAATCCTTGCTAAAAGAATTGACATGCATAAACCATAAAATTTCATGGTGGCAACTCCATCCCTTCATTAGTGAAATTATGAAAATCATCAACTAGAATTATAGGGAATTAGGCAGCTATTTAAAAATAGTAGTATTCATTAGGGGAAATTTGAGGTATAAAATGGCTCTCCTAAAGAAAATAATACAACTATATTTAAAATAAAAAGATAATAACCATGAAGTTTTGAAGGAAAAGAAATACATTTTTCTTTCAATCTTATTTTTGACTTATCTCACTATAATTGTACTCAAATTTCAAGTGTAGGCACCCGTTGGATGTGGAATTTCAATATTATTTTCGACGTATCTTGTTATAAGTATACTCAAATTTCAATTGTAGGCACTCATTAGACGTGAAATTTTAATTCCACATCCAAAAAGTGCCTACATTTGAAATTTGAGTAGACCTATAAGGAGATATGTTAAAAAAAAAAAACTTTTCTTCATTTCCCTCCAAAAATATCTACCTTTATCATTCACATCATCATCTCGATCCTATTGCTTCTTTTAAATTTGATATTGTAGTACATTTTTATTATTATTTTGAGGCCCTTTTTTCACCTCAAAATTCCCGTAATGAAAGGGTCCCATTCCTTTGGAAAAACCTACAACCCTCTTTGTTTAGGATACTAAGTTGGAGGAAAAAGAAATGCAATAAATTGAAAAATAGAAGTGGAATACCAATAAAAGAATAAAAATTAGCACTTTGAGGCCATATTGGTGTCTAATTATATTATGGGACTCAAGTAAATTTGAAGTAATATATTTCCAAATGACTCAGCATTTGATATTGGTTACTATGACATGTAAATACTTAGGAAAGTTGATTTAGATATTTAATCTCTCTAACCCAGTGTGATATGTAGAGAAAATATTTTTTTGGCTCTCTTTGGTAGATATGAAAGAATCCAAATATGGAAAAAACAACAATTCAATGGAGACTTTAATGTAGTTTTATCCAATAAGAAAAAAATGGGGGTAGCATTGTGAGAAACCCATTCAAAGAATGGAAAACTTGATTTTGGATTATTATTTGTAGATATTGTTCCTAAGAAAGGGAAATACACTTGGTCCAACTAGAGGTAAGCCTACATCACATAAAAATAATATTAGATCACCTCTTAATTGAAAGGAATTTCTCATTTGAAAATGTATCCATATCTTTGCATAATATTTCCTATAGTATTTTTTATTTTGAGGCACAAGGGAAGCTTGAGCCAATTTACTTTCATTTTAATTCTATTTAGTTGTGGGACTTGAAATCTATGGAAATCATTAAGGGGACATGAGGCATAGAAATTTAGGTTTCTGAATTTGGAAAAAAATGAGAAACAAGATCAATTGAATTACTGACAAGATAAAATGAAAATGAAAGAAGTCACACAACAACACATTATGGAGGAAATGAACCTGATTAATGAGCTACCTTAGGAAAACTAAAACAAGGAATAAAAAGGGAAAATAAAACCTAGAATATTGTGGTTGAAATCTAGGGATAAGAACACCTCTTTATTTTTAAAGCATGAAAAAACAAGATTATACCAGTACAATGTAAGATAAATAATATGGGAGGATGGAAAGGGATTGAATGAATTTGATGCCACCAAGGATTAGTCATTTTATAATTTTAGAGTTCTATACGCTAACGAGGAAGAGGTTGATCTGGAGGCTATGGACAACATACTACAAGGAGTCCCTTGTACAAATTTTGCAAAAAGATAATCCTAAGTTGGGAAAGGACATTGTAGAAGCCATAGCTCAATAGCTAAAATGGGGGATGGAACTCGATAAAAAAATATGTATCTAATGGATTTTCTATCCACTTTTCATGAACCTATATATTATAATTAACACGTATGATATATTTCGTGTGTTAAATCAAATAAAGTGTTGAAATTAGAGGAAGCACAAACTCATCCTTCATATTTCTCTAATCCCCAAAGGTTCATCCTCTGGTAGTCTTTTTCAAAGTTCATAACCTTTGCAATATAACTTATGAAATTGTAATAAACTAAGAAAATCATATAAAAAAGGTCCTACCAACTTGATCTCGAAAATCAAGGGAACTTTCATGCAAAAAAAATTAATTATAGACAATTTTTTTTTGGTTAAGTAGACCATCCATTTGCTGAAAATGCAATAAGAAATTCCTAATTTAATTTTACCCGGAATTAAATTAGAAAAAATTGTAATTCCACATCAAAAAATAACTTGAATGAGTTAACCGAGTCTTTACTACCGCTTAGCTTAGTTAATTCAATTTGAGGGCCTAACTTTGTGTTAATTGTAACAATTTAATCTAGTTAAATTGAGTTAAAGTTACTAAACTAGTTCCAACTATTGGAGTGAACTAGTAGGAGGTCTAGCAGTTGGGGTACAACTTTGTTCAAACTGGCGAATCACAATCAACTTTAATTAAATCATGCATGCATGAAATTTGAGTTACCTGGCTTGAAATTGGAGTTCAAGGGTAATGTACAGGTGGTATGTAGTCATAGAAGGGCCTATGGGATTATGCATTTAGGATAGGGATTTCCCCTAATTAATAGGGGTAATTTCCTCGAGAAACAACACAAGGAAAAAGAGCTTGGTAGTACGAAATTGGCTAAGATGCAACAAGAAATTCCTAATTTAATTTTCCCTTGAATTAAATTAGCTAAAAATTGTAATTCCATCAAAAAAAATTAAATGAGTTAATTGAGTTTTTATCACTAAGTTAGCTTAGTTAATTGATCAGGCCTAACTTGAGTTAATTTCATTTGTAATAATTTAATTCACTTTAATTGAGTTAAAGTCAGCTTAAACTAGTTCCAATTATTGAGGAACTAGTAGGAGGTCTAGTAGTGGGGTGCAACTTCAAGAAAGAACTAACCAATTAACTAATATATCAACTTTAATTAAATCATGCATGCAGGAATGGAGTTACCCAATTGAGATTTGAGTTCAAGGGTAATGACTTATTATTTTTATAAATATCCAAGTTGTACAGGTGGTGCATGTAGTCATAGAAGGGTCTATGTGATCAGGTACTTAGGATAGGGATTTCCTTAATTATTAGGAGCGTAATTCCTCGAGAAACAACACAAGGAAAAAATAGTTTGGTAGGCAGGAAAATTTGCTAATCGTTTTCCAAAGTCGGGCCTCATGAGGTAGTGATAGATTATACTTGTTCAGAGGTTACTCAGATCAACAAGCATTGTATTTATTCTCTATTTTATGACTAATGCAATACATAGGAAGGGGTTTGAGCAAATTCTTTCCTAGATAAATCCTTGTGCATGGTGTGTTTAAATTATGATGGTATGCTTTTGATATATATTCGATCATGAATTTCTTTCACAAATGAGTAGAGTATATTTGAATTCATGTTTTAGAAAATTTCATGAGAAATACTAAATCTACAATTAATTTCTACATGGTATTAGAGCAAGATTCACAATGAAGAAGAGAATTAAGTTGTCTTTCCATGAGGAACTAGTTTGCAAGATCTATTCTTCATAGCTAAAGGATGAAATTCCTGTATGGTCTAAGGCTTGATTATGCTCTTGAGGGTAGCTCGAATTATATTGTTTGGAAGGACTCCATGGAGGTCAGCTATGGAAGATAGGCGGGTTGAAGAATTAATCGATAATGATATTTTGGAGACCAACATCAACTAATGCTCGTAATCTAGTAGATTGGTAGAATATTTTAGCCAAGTTGAGTGGGATCATATTGGAAGGAGTATGAGGCAATATTGTCTCCAATATCCAAGGGAAATAAACTCCATATGAAATGTGGCAAGCTTTGACAATTTTGTTCCGCAACAATAGTGACCACAAGAAGTCGGCACTCAAAGACAAGTTTTAGAATATCAAGATGCAAAAAGGGCGACACAATACCACAATACCTCGAGCAAAACCACACAATTTCATGACTTAACTTGGAGTGCTCTGCAGCACATTGTATAATATGGTAGATGGTAAGCTCAGCACTTTTAGGCCTCCCTAAGAGCTGCACAACTACTAGGATTTGCAAAATGGGAGGAGAAGCTGGCCGTGGGAGATATTATGGTTAGATTTGGTACAAGAGGATTTTGTGGAACACCATAGACATAACTTCATATAAGGCCGAGGGATGAGGAGAATCGTGCCTTGGTTGGAAAGGAAAGAAAGGGGAAAGGAATAAATCCCAATCCAAAGGAGATTCCTACCAATGGGGAAAGAAGAAAGACTTATCCACAATCAAGTTCTTTCACCCAGAACTATGACACTATGCCATGAAGTGTCCACACACAAGGATGGAAAGAAGCCTCTGTGGAGAGAGGCAAGTGAAGCTCTAGCTTCATAATTAAAGTTGGGTTTCATGCTTATCACTTGTATGGTGAGCTTGGAGATGGGCAATGTGTCTTACCTGGATAGTGGATTCTCATTCCATATGATGAGAAACAAATAATTTTTTAGTGACTTGGAGGAGAAGTACCTCCCGACGCACATTGAGATGGGATATTATGGAAGGTATAGTGTGATCGCATATATTGTGTTTACTTTTCGAGGAGTCCTGTTCTCTCAAATTAAAATATGTCATGTATGTTTCGGGTCTAAAAAAAATCTTGTTTAAATTGCTATGTTGGAAGACTCGTGGCTACAATTTTATATTTAGGCAAAGGGGAAGGCTTTCATTAGACACATCTCCACCGGACATGTGAAGCATATATGGGTTCGAGTGAAGAAACTCTGGCAAATTGGATGTAGAATATTGCACATCATTGAGCATAAAGCGTAGAAGGAGCCAAGAAATTATTGAATTATGGAGCCATTTTCACCATAGAGCTTTGAAGATCATGCAATATGTTTTGCCAGGATCCCCCAAAGGTGCACTAGAGCAAGAAGATACATGCAAAGGATGTATACTTGCTAGTAGGTATACTAAATCTTACCCTAATACCTGGATAATAGAGCGCAAGAAATCCTACAAATATTTCACTTGCATGTGTGTGACCCTCTAATAGCCTCCATGGATAAGCATATGTATTATGTTATATTTGTAGATGATTTCTCATGGGCAAGGCCGGATTTTCTTCATGCAGAAGAGTGACGACATTCTCCAAACTCATTGAATTTAAATCACTGTTGCAAAAGAAACTAGCAGAAAGTGAAGGCTCTCAAGAACGATAACAATGGTGAATATATGTCGAATGAGTTTAAAAATTATGTGAAAAGGAAGGCATTTGAAGGGAGCTGGATAACACTCATAACCCATAACAAAATGGGGTGGTTGAGAGGAAGAAAAAAACGATTGTGGAGATGCATGTGAATGATGTCGCATGATCGTGGCCTACTCACACTTGTGGGATGAAGCATGCAACACAATGTGTATATGTGCAGGCACGAAGATTCCTCATCTGAGTCTTCGTGATGAGTACACCAAGAAGATTTTTCAAAAAAAGAAACTAGATGTGTCAAACTTCAGATATTTTGTTCATCGCTTTATTTCAATGTTTCTGGTGAATCAAGGAAAAGGATAGAACCGACAACATTTGGGCATATTTGTGGGTTACATCGATACACCTCAAGGCTATCGGTTTAATTTCCATCTCTTAGAATGAAAATTGTTCATAGTGTTACACAACATTTTGTCATTGTCCTGTAATCCCCAACTCTGTACATTGAGGCTCAAGCTCGTGACCAATAAGCAAGTATTGGCAGCTTTAAATACTATCATCACATCCCTTGTATGAGGACAATATTCCTTCTATTGACAAATCCCTCGAGCAGAGATGAAACGTTCATTTTTTCCTTGGCGTGAGTAGCCGCTACACCCTTGCGCCGACCTCGAGAAATTCTACGACCGAGTTTTGCGTTGCTGGCGCTCCGTCCCGCCAGGGGACACCCGCACCAAGCTATTTATGGAATGTTTTTAAAAAATAGAGGCAGAGGTTCCATCTCCAACCACCTCGAGGATGAGTCATCGGGAGTGGTTGAATCAGAAGAATGAGCTGAACTCCTTCCCTTAGTTAGTAGTTTCACCTCCCTTGGAACTCTCCCAAAGGATAGACCTCTCCCCAACTTATAGGGATCCCAACCTCCTCCTTTTACTTCCTCTATAAAAGAAACTATCTCTCTTAGTAAAGCTAGTCAGACTGGAGAATTATACATACTATATCTCGAAGCATTAGAGAAGATAGAATAAGATGAATTACATTGAGGAAGCTGAAGGCCGATGACTTCTAAGAGAGATTGAGTCCATGCCTTCATCCCATCCGAATTCCCCGACTCAAAATTTGAGACACACTTGCCTAAACCCCGGCTAGAGGAGACTCCACGTCAAAAGCATCGCAATATTGACTCTTCCTTCTATTCATTTATATGCATGATCATCAGTTTGGTTCCACTATCGTGTTATGATGTTTATTTGATGTATATGTTTAGCCTTCTTGATCGGCTAATAGTTATGAGGAAACTATTCTCGTCGTATGTTCTCTGTTTCTTTGTCTTATGTGTGTGTATCCGAGCGTAACAATGAATAGATTGTGATTTTCCAAGGTAGGAGCGAGAGGCCACTACTCTTTCCGCAATGACGACAACATTGGATTCAAGATAGGTCAATCTACCGTGTTCTTTGTTCATCCATTAACCAGGGAAGAACACTTTAGCGTGTCATTTTTGTTACTAGACCCACCCTAGGCTATAGGATCAGCTCTCCTCCATTCACAGAGAGGATTTACCTTCATAACAAATTGGTGACTCCACCGGGATCGTTGCGATTTTGTCGTTTCATCCTTCCGTTGGGTCGGTTTTTTGATTATTGGTTTAGTTATCTCGTCTTTTTCTCAAGTTTGGTTGTCGAGTTTCATCCTCTCGGTTTCGGCCCGGCACTTCAAGGTTGACCTCTATTCATTAGGTTATGGTTTTTCCTCTTTTTCCCATAGGTATCTAGCTTGGCGCTTTTGTCCTGGACAAAGGCGCCGATCGTTGTGCCTTTTAGCACCTCGCGCCAACCCCCGTATGGCACGGATTACAACCTTATAGTCGTACCAACCCTCGTGAGGTTTTGGCTGACCCCCTTAATGAGTGTTTGGTCATTTGTTCGCTTCGGGTCATTTTGGTCCGATTAAGCTTTTGAGACCGTGTTGACCATCGCAGACTTGTTTCCCTTAGTTGTTTGTCCATTTTCCTCGTCGCTGTCATTTAAGACCTTAGGTTTCTGTTCTCAGCATTAATTGCCTTTCCGGACGAGAACAAGTCTCGTTGATTGTTGTTAGTCTTGATTTGGTGTTTAGATCGAGTTTTTCGATCCTTTGTTACTGATTGAACGTCTTTTCATTTTTTCGATTAATCCTTCTTCTTCAATACTTTGAGCATCGATTACTTTGCTTGTTTGGGTCACTTTGGGAAACTCTTTTCGATTGAAAGTTTTCTCCATTAGCTTGCATGTTTTTGTGTTTGTTTCGCTTTGGTTGAGTCATTAAATTTCAAAACCCTACATTCGCAAACACAAACCAGTGTTTATTTTTTTCCATTGAATTAGGCACATTGTGTGCTTCATTTCATTGAAAAATAAAAAAAATATCTTTGCATTCTTTGTTGCATCGAAAGTGAAACGTTTCCTTTACATAACTAGCATTTGTCAATCTAGAAGGAATTTCATTTTCGATTGATTGAATTAAGGGCATTAGAATTTTTTCGTATATTTTCCTTGCTTGCTTGTTTGAAAGATTTCTATCCCTTCTTATAACTAGAATTCATCGAATTGAAATGATGTTCATTTTCATATAGCTTGCATTTAGGAAGTTGAGCTCCAAATTCGATAGGGCATGGAATTTGAAACATAATCCAAGATCAACTTTAAAATTTACTCAATGAACCTAAGGCAACACTGAAACCTAACGAAACATTTCTAGTGGTCTAGGCTAGAGACGTGTTCCAGCATCTTAAAACCTTGTAGTTGTCGCTTGTTGGGAATCACGATTGCCGTTAGGCCAAAACCAGCAGGTGTTAGTCAACGATCGCATCGCTAGAGATAAGGATCCACAAGAGGCGGTTATTCCATGTCGCGAAACACACAGGGAGCGTTGGTTTATCCAATGTCCAACAATCTCCCCCCCAATGCGAGCTGGGTGTGTATCGAACTCGTGACCTATGCTCTGATATCACTTGTCAACAATCCTGTGGAATCGCTGCCCAACCAAAGATTACTGCTTACTCGCCTAAAGCGGTGCGATGAAACCCAGGAAACCGCTTTTACTGTGCACTCCCACAAGGTTCCATCTCCTTCGCTCTAGGTTCCGCTCAGGGTTTTATTTTACAGTTCGATATCAGCCTTCATGAGAACTCTTTTCAACGCTGATTCAATACATCGCGCGATCAATACATCCACCGTTCCTCGACGCCATTTCTTCGATAACCAAGACTACAATTCCCACATAGAGGTTATCATACACTCCGTTATAGGGTCTCACCATACAATTATTGCCACAGAATTTGTATATCCTCCACACAAGCACATACAATCCAATTATTTGAAAGGGACTGAACTCTCACGCACATAGCGAACACAGGGATCCAACTTCTCATACATAGAATATGAGCACTTGCTATTTAACGTCGAAATTAGACTTTAGACTTCACTCTGTCTATGCATAGCGCATCATTAAACCAATTACAGGGTAAACGTGTTCCAAATTTTGAGTCTTCTCCAGCTCTCGGGCTCCCTCTCCAGCCCTCTTCTACCATTTAAGGAATGCTCCAACTCATCCCCAAGCATATTAAGTCTTTACCACAGGGTTTTAGTCTTCAATCAAAGTCAATGCCATACAGACTCAATTAATGAATAATTGCTCAATAATTCATCTACAAACTGTATTACACCCCTAATTCATGAATAAACCTCTGTATTACACTCCTTCAGTTCCTTTCAACTCCATTGCTCTATCTCTAATTACTTTGTTGCTTCTGCTTCAATTCCTCTGTTTCTTCTGCTACCTTTCTGCCCCTTGAATGATGTTTCAAGTGCTCCTCCTTTGTCATCTCCTTTGCCATCAATGAAAACATTTCCAACAGTCTCCCCCTTTGGCATTGATGGCAACATACTTCCTCTGTTTGCCTTTTAAAAACCCCTTTTTGTTTTTCATCCCCCTTTGACATCAATGGCAAAGGGTTGCTCATTCCCTAGTTTTCTTTCTCCATTTCCTCTCTCTGAGTTATGTTTAGGCCCTCTTCTGCTGACTTTGTACCATGCTGCTCCAGATTAATGTACAAGACTTGTTGAGAGAACACTTTGAGGATTATTGGACTTGAATATACACTGTAAATCGATACCACTCCGAAGCATAGACTCTTTGCACTTGTATAGAGAGTAGGTGATGGCTGTCATATATAATCATACTTTGTATAATAAGAGATGCATTATTGGATCAAGACTTAAAGATTGTGAATGCTCCAAGTGACATATCAGGCTTGCTTCAACTATACTTCAGTCTATATCTGATGTAGTGCGCCAACATATTTCTGTTGAGGAAGATTGTAGACGAGATAAGTCTTCTTCTGCAATACACATCTGTAGAAAATCATCTGTTCAGTTGTTATGATGCCAATATATCTTTTGTTGCTATGGTACACCTTTCCTGCCTGTTGGTGATGATATGAGCTAGAATGCTGACAAGGATATTACATTTAAAGATTGCAGGTCCTTGTTACTGATGTGATCAATGAATTAACTAGAATTTGATCTAAGAGATCAAATGCCTTTACTGCTTGCATAATGAACTTTCATAAGAATATATTCACGTTGTTTACTTGAGATTTCAGCCAACAGACTTCACCCAGTTTGTGATCAATCTTTATAAAGAGGTCTTGAAGATATACATGTACCAAATTCAGGAAGACATGCAATTATATATATATATATATATATATATAGAAGAAGATATTGCTTCGGTGCTCAATATACTACTTCAAGTGTAAATCAGATACTGATCCTTTAGCACTGCTATTGCCCTTTTCATGCTGAATGCAGATAACCCTGGGAATTTTACCTTGATGCACTTTTTCCATAATCCTTTGATCCTGAGGGCCTGTACCATACTGTTGCTGCTCCATGATAACACTTGATATTCTATTGATAGTCATGTTGCGTGTACCTAAATACCAATTGATGCTTCTTTGATAAATCATGCAGAGATTTCACTTCAGCTTGCACATTTACCCATAATTTAAGACATCCTTCATAAATTTCTCTATTGTGCTTCCACTGTTCACATTAATAGTCATCAATATCTTCAATATGATCTTGGCATCATTTACCATTCTTCTTTCTCTGGCATTTTATCTGCATTTCTCGAAGGGAACCTTTTATAGATGAAAGATGTAATGAATTGATGATAGGCACCTTTCTTACTCATCCTTCTTAATGGGGTTAATTCTAGCTGTTTGATGCATTCTGTGATCATCCTTTAATGTGCTGATTTCTTCTTAGCTTACATGTTCATTGCTGATGTTTCCTCTATCATCATGGCTACTTGCTGCTTTTTATCCTTCTAACAACTTTGTTGGCTATTGTGTGTTTCAGATGGTCTTCTTCCTCCATAGATCTCTGTAGAAGATCTTACTTTCCCTTACCTATCTCATAGCTGTTATCATTCCAAGGAGCTCTTCTTAGACTTCTTTCATGGGGTCTATATATGAATTGCTCTCCCCCTGGGATGTTGCTTCATACTTGTCACTGTTTGGATATTTGTTTTGTTTTCTAGAGCAGCTCCCCTTGAGACTATGCTAGATCCATTATGTTATAGAGATGATAGGCTCTCCTTTTCTCTTTTCTTTCCATACTCTATTGGGGTTTATCATAATGTCTGTACTCCTTTTTGATTCATATTTTTGTTTAGTTGGATTGGATTTCATCATTTGTCTGGAGTTATTTAGTATATATGGCAGTTTACAGTCCTTTGCTTTGTGGCCAAGCTTGAGGCATACATAACATCTTATTTTGTCAACGTACATTTGATCTGATGTATAATAATTTGTTCCCCTTCTTGAATACATTTTACATTCAACATATTTATGTCCAAAATTATTGCATGCATAACAGTAGCCATGGAAATGATTTGTGTACCTGGTGAGAGATTGTCTTTTCCCTTTGCTTGCTTGAGGTGTTCTTCTTATTTGCTGCATCTTTTGCTGGTAATCATTGATTCTCTTTGTCTTACAATGTGCTGCACCATGTCCTGGTTTGTGGCCGGCAAGACAAGTGATACTTCTCATAGGTGGAAAGAACCTTCTTTGACTTCTTCCAAATTTATTCAATTCATCCTCAGGAGCATATGAGCCTTTAGTAGTTGATTGCTTCATCCTCTCAATCTCTGTTCTTTCATGCTGCTGCTTGTTTTTGTTTGTTTCTTTGCACATCTTGTTCTTGTTGGCTTCTTCTTCTGAGGGAATCTTTTGAGTTGCTTTATTATCCTTTACAGCCTTCACAAAGATGATTTTCCTGTTATCTTCTATCTTGGACTTACTGGTTTCTCCTTCATATCCTATACTCGCCTTTATGAGAGGAGACCTTTGAGCATTTAGAATCTTGTCCAACTGTTTAGTGCCTTTTATTTGAGGAGTATTCATTAATAAATCTCTTTGGGCATTTTCTAATTTCTTTCTCAGGCTCACTACTTCTTCTTCCAATTTTTCACATTCTAGATTTTTCTCTCTCATTTGTTGCAGCAGAGTGTCTTCTATTTTCCTTGCTTCTTCAAGGTATGTCTTCAGGCCAACAATTTCTTTCTTATCTTCAAATTCTCTCTCATCACATATTTGCATCACTGTCTTAAGGTCTTTGTTTTCATTCTTCAATCTTTCTATTTTAGTCAAGGCAGTGTCAAGTTTGGCTTTTTCTTCAGTTGTAATTTCTTCATGATTCTTATCTCTATTCACATTAGCAGGTACTTCACTTGATTGAATATTTTCTTTTTGACATGAATTTTTCTTTTTCTTAATTTTATTATCCTTCTTGTTAGTGCAGTCCTTCGTGTCCACTCCATGCATGAAGTGCAATCTATCCCAGATTTCTTTTGCAGAGGTTAAATCCATTATTAACTCAAGATCCTTATTATGAAGACTATTGAATATCACACATTTTGCCTTGGCATTCCTATGTTGTTCTTTCACCGTGGGGGAGTCTGTGCAGTAACCATCACATACAAGCTTCCATACCTCAGGTTCATAAGCCAATAATCCTGTCTTAACCTTATCTCTCCATTCAGGAAAGTTTGTTGTATTTAGCACAGGTACATTTTGATAGTCCATGAATCAACCAGATCTCCTTCAAGCTATTAGGCTTACACCGAAGGAACCTCGCTCTGATACCAATTGTTGGGAATCACGATTGCCGTTAGACCAAAACCCGCAGGTGTTAGTCAATGATCGCATCGCCAGAGATAAGGATCCACGAGAGGCGGTTAGTCCATGTCGCGAAACACACAGGGAGCGTTGGTTTATCCAATGTCCAACATCGCTCACTTTTTGGCTTTAGACAATGCTAGTACAGACTTGTGCTCCGCGTACCGTTGAGTATATAAAGGGAGACCCCTATAGGTTGCAATCCTTTATCTGTAGGAAGACGAGTCTACCTCTCTGTAACTGTGATACATCGAACACAACATTTAGGGAGACTACCTGCACGTACGTTAAGTCCTTGGTCATTTCTCTTCATTTGATCGCCAAGGTGTATATGGCAGTTCACGGAAACTTGGTACACCCTCTTGCTTAGAGTACCTGAGTAGTCATTTTGATCTTTTTGTGACTCCTTAAAAAGAGAAGAGATCGCCGAGCACTTGTCCTTTCACACCCATTTCAACTTGAAAGTGATAGAGTCACCTTTTTCCTGTTTCTTGACTTAAAATATGAAATGACAGAGTTTTGTTTCAATGTCTTAAAAAATAAACTTCCCACGAAATATTCATGGTTAAAGTTATCTTCCTTAGTGTTTTGTTTTATAGTTGTTTCCAATGTCAACTTTTCCGGAGTTTTCCTACCAAGGAATCCCCTCTGAAGGGAATCCTGGTCCTTTTCCTGCTTTTGGAAATGTTGGTGCTCTTTATATGGGAACATTGTCCATACCTAGGCTAACTGTTGGGTTACCTGTTTGGTTATTCTTGACTTCTGTGGTCTCGAGTGTTCCGCCTGCTGTACAACCATCCCCTCCACCTGAACAACATCATGTTGATTCTAAAGTGGACCTCTCCCCTTCTTCGCCTATTTCTTTTTCCTCCTCTTCTACTTCGCCTGGTGAAAGCCTAGATTCTAGTAACCAGGTGGCTAAGAAGAAGAAGAAGAATTTAGATAAGAGAGAGGCTAACTCTGCGGCTATTGATAAACCATCCAAGCTTCCACAGAAAGTTATATTCCCTTGCATGTTGTGCAAAGGTGAGCACCTTCTTCGAGACTGCCCTGGTATTCCCAAGGTGTTTGAAGTATGGTCCGACGACTGTCCGCTATTGCCTTTGGCTTCTGGAAGTCATATTGGTGACACATCTTCGACTAGTACTGATAAGAATCGTAAGAAACATGGTAAGATCATGAATCCCTGTAAGTTGTGTGAAGGGCATCATCCTGTTGGGTCTTGAAAATGTTATTCATTTCCATTACACTTTCACTATTATGTCCACTATATCACCTCCATTTCACTACTATGTCACTACATTCATCCCACTTTCATTATCATTGGGCCACATTTATGTTTTTCCAAACTTTATTAATTCTTAGCCTTTTTAAGTGAATTTGTGGTTAAAAATTAGAAAATAATGTGCATCTACTTATACCTAACAAATGGGTTGAGATTGTTGACATGTGTAGGTCAAAAGAAGACTTCTAGAAGACCCTTATGTGGCACTCTAAGGCCAAATTCGAATTTGGTTGGAGAAGATCATGAGATCATGAGGAAATGTGTCTCATTTTCTTATTATATTGAAACTCTAAGAGGATATGTGTCTCATTTCCTTGTTGTATTGAAACTCTAAGAGGATATGTGTCTCTTTTCTTAGTTGTGTTGAAATTCTAGAAAGACATGTGTCTTATCATTTCCTATTTTGATTGTAACTCTAGAGTTGGAGGGAGAGATTCATGGACTCCCATTAATGAGATAAATTCTCATATTTTGTATAAATAGGAGAAGCTTTCTCCTATCATGAGTAATGAAAAATTAGGAGAAGGAGAGAAAGGAATAGAGAGTTTTTTGTAACAAAGTTAAAGATTGAATGGGATGTAGATTTGTGAGTTTATCAATAAAGAAGCTTAGTTCTTTGATGCTATTGTGATTTCATCTTCAAGGAGCTAAGGATTACACCAAATTGGTAGCAGAGGGCCCCTGCTATCCAAGGAGGCTTCTACATGTTTTCTAGATAAGTAGCTTTTAATTATATGTTGTTAGCTTTTAATTCATGTCTTGCATTATTTGTTTAGTTAACAGATCCTCATGATGTTATAATTAATCCTTTCTTAAAAGCTCTTCCAACATATCTTTATTCATGAAATGGATTTAATTGTGACATCTTGAGTTACCAGCACTTTAGTTTTTTTTTTTACATTAAAAGATCCTCATTATTTTACAACCATTCTTTTTCTTAAACGCTCTTCCAACATATCAATATTAGATGAAAGAGATTTGGTTGTATTATGTTGAGTTAATTAGCATTTTCTATTTTGAAATTAGATTAAAAGATCCTCATTATCTTACAACCATTCTTTTTTCTTAAAACACTCTTCCAACATATCATTATTAGATGAAAAATATTTGGTTGTATTATGTTGAGTTAATTAGCATTTTTAGTTGCAATTCCTTTCATTAATTATCACAGTTAGACTTACTCTAATAAACTCTTCTAAAATATTATTATGATGAATAATGCATAACTGTGGTATTGTAGGTTTTAGTTGCTTATTTACACTAAGTGGCATATCCATTCTTACTCTTACAAACCTCTTCCAAAATATCATAACAATGAGTAAGAAATAGCTGTGGTGTCTTAGATTTTAATTGTATTTGCTTTCAGTTTTATGTTTATGTTCAATTGCATTGGATAATACAGCCATGACTGTTTTACAAACTCTTCTAAAATATCATTCATCATGAACAAGATGGGCTGTAGAATTCCATAGACTAGTTGCATGTTAATTTAGTTAGGGCACTCCAGAGGTAGATTACATTTAGTTCAACTCTGTCATTTCATTTCATTTTTAAGTTTGATAGAAGATCCTCATTGCATTAAAATTAATCTTTTTCACAAGCTCTTCCAACAAATCTCGAACTAAATGAATCAGATTAAGTTGTAATGTCTTGAGTTACATTTCATGTTCATTTGCAAGCTAGGATATCCATGGATTAGAATGTTTTGTTTCTAAAAACAATAAGAAAAATATATACAACGAAGTAAGGAAGAGGTCACTTAAGCACATATAGTGCACCACACTTCATCAGTTTACTAGCCCTGGTTGATAATTTATGTTAGCAATTTAGGACGCTAAATTGACTACACATTTTGGCACCGTTGCCGGGGAAGTGTAACTAGGAGACCTTATTTCTTACATCTAAAAAAATAAAAAATTAATAATTCTTGAGTATGCTCTCCTCCTGCACTTTGTGTGATCTGAAGGATCAGAAAAAGAATTGTTATGTAAAAAAAAAAAAAAAAGAGACAAAATAAACTTCATCATTTCAATTGATTCAAACATTAAAAAAAAAAAATAATAAAAAAATTAAATAAATAAATTAAAATTAAAATTAAAATTAAAAAAAAAAAATTCCAATATATTGTTTTGTTTAATGAAATATATATGTGTATTTTTAAATTTTTGAAAATATAACATACATAATTTTATTAACAAATCAATTATTAAAAAAAAAAAAATTAAATTTTTTTGTTTACTAAAATATATACGTATATTTTTAAATTTTTGAAAATATATATATAATTTTAAATACAAATCATTAAAAAAAAAAAAAATTGAATAAATCATTTTGTTTAGTAAAATATATATGTATATTTTTAATTTTTGAAAATATAACATATGTAGTTTTATTAAAAAAAAAAAAAAAAACAAACAAATCAATAAACAAAAACCAATGAAATGGCGCTCACAACATCTTCATGGAACTCGCCCTAGTATCATGGCTACAAGATTTCCTGGAAGCAAAATAAGTTCCTTAGAAAGCAACTCGATGGAGACAACAGAACCTTTGAACATATCATCAAGCAATAATGATATCTCGGAGACTTGTTCAGCAACTCAGAAAATTAATCAATCTGCTAATGAAGGAGATTCTATTGACATGCTCTCAACGAATGCTACTTCCATTCAAAATGCTACGGTTGAAGCAGAACTCAATAGCCTACGTGAATTTCTGCTAGGCAGTAATTTTGATGATAATTTGTATATCCAGGATACTTTATTCACAGATACATTTAAGAAAAGTCTTGACCAGTATAGCTATTCAGAAGTGTAGCCTATGATTCAAGTTGGTTCTTCTGAACAGTTACGGTCTTTATGTGACTCATCCACACATGCGCCACAAGAAAAATCAAATATACATATTTCTAGGGGTGTTTCTACCGTTCCGATTCTGAGCAATTATGATCAGTTCCCCGCTGTCAAGCAGATTCCGGCCATTTCACCAGTTCGAAGTAGAACTACAGATTAGTGTACATTTCCAAGCCTATCAAAACTCTCAGATTTAAATTCGTTGAATAAGAAAAGAGAAGCAGAGAGAAAAGCCAAATGAAACGAGAAATTTGTTCAGAAACTACAGCAAAACTGAAGTCATAATCATTTAGAAAATCCATGATTTAGAGAGATCGTTATTCAGGGAGCTAAGTTTGGTTTCGAATTGAACTCAAATGATTGATGTATGTGGCAATCAGCAAATCATTTCATTCATTAGAGGTCGTTTTTCATTGCCAAAAAAACGCAACTATATTTGACACATGATTTTAAAACATGAATTCGGAGCAAACGAAGGAGAATTTCGAAAAACCGAGACATGGGTTTTTTCACCAATAGGGTCAATTAGATAACCCAGAAATAGTTTTAAGAAATTCGTAGCGGTCTGGGAGAATTTCTCGGTTCTTTGAAGCCCATGTTTGCTTGCTGCGTGAGGAAAAACGTTTTTTTTGCACAGTGGAGAGTTTGAAAACGGCACTGTGCATTGATAATCCGGTTTCCTGATCTCCAGGAAGAAGAATCTAAGTTGAACACAAATTCTATTGAAGCCAATCAACAACATACCTCCACTGAAAATTTTCCAATTGGCGCCATTCCATCTAAAGAACCCTCTTCGTGGAATATTTTTCATACCCAATCTTCAGATAGGATAATCTCAGAAGGAAGAAATCGTGGTGAGCAGGTGCAAGATGATTATCTCCTGTAGGAATCTCCTACTATGAAGGATAATTGCCAGCTTGATAATCCAATTGAAAGTGTTAATAATGAAGAGAGTAAGAAACTAAAAATGCTTGCCAGTGGAGAAAGAATGTTGCCATGTGAAAGGCGTCAAATAGAGAGCTTAGTGGTGGATCATGCTCGAATTGCAGACTTTGAAGACAGGAGGATGCTTGATGATTTTGTGGATGTGACAACTCATGAAAAACAACTCATGCATCTCTGGAAATTCATTTGTTAGAAAGCAACGCGTGCTGATTTCTTAGATGAATTACAAGAGTGAAAATTTCCTCATTTCTAAAATGTATGCTTTTAATTTAAATAAATAAATAATAGAAGAAGAAGAAGAAGAAGAAGAAGAAGTTAGAATTGCATTTTCAATTTTGTTTTGAATTAAAAAAAAAAAAAAGGAATTACATTTCTCTTTTTCAATTTTGTTTTGATTAAAAAAAAAAAAAACAATAATTTTGAATCAATAAAATGAATAAGTTATTTGCTCACTTTTCTGAAAGTATTGATTAATTTTGGACTGATGATGAAAGATGAATGACTAACTTTTTATTCAAGATTTTTAGCTACAGAAACCGTCGACATTCTGCAGCTAAAGTCCAATTCCGCAGCAGAAAAAACCTCATTGTTCAAATCAGCCTAACTTTCTCATACAAAATCAGAGTTTGATATCGTTGGGAAGGTCTCAACAAGATCTACACAGTGAGAAATCCATCATTAGAGTTTGAAATGGTAAATAATGAAATAAATTGCTGAAAAGAAGCAACATTCAACTTGAGGCACTAATTCCAAAACAGGTATAAATTTTTTTGATTTTTCCTTTGAGAACTTGTTTCATTAATACAAATTCTTAGTTTTGTGAGTAAATATCATAACTAGAGAGATTGATCACCTCTCTCCTTTAATAATCTTACATTCCATTGCAGAAGAAGTATTAGTTTTTTTTTGCAGGTTTCAGAAGGAAGGACAAATGATTACAAGAGAATGGTGTCTATCTACGAGACCAATTTGTTTCATAAGAAGATGATCAGCAACAAAGAGGAAATATGCTAATGTAAAATCAGATCCAAACACTTGAAAAATTTTCAGATACTATTGTCTCCATCACATCCATACCTCATAATAAACCATTCACCTCATTTCACTTCATATTTTCCATTTACATTCACATCCACTTTCCATTTCCTTTTGTCCATTCATAACCCACAAATAAAAGCAAGAGGCTCATTCACATGATTATTGCCCATTTCCATTTCTACTCTCCATTGACATCTTCCATTTTCATCTTCCATTTCTTATCATTTTCATTCCGCAAATAAGCCATGCTTCAATGCAAATTATTGAGTCTATAGTCCTTTGAGTCTAAGTTCTTTGTAAAAACACCTTGAGGCTTGCATGCCCTAATGGCAAGTTCTCATGCTGACAAACAATGGGAATACATTAATGTCCCTTGTTCGTCAGATCTTCTAGGTGACTCGACATCGGAAAAATCATTCGTACCTAGCAAGATGTGTTTGGGCATCTTGACTCTCATTGTCATCAATGGTGAGAGTTCTTGTGTTGACTAGTGGCATCTATTAATGGCCACTAAGTCAACAATTTCCTACTATGTTCGACATCAGAACATCTTTTCACATAGTAGGAATTGTGCCAATGAGTTTTGAAGACATGAAGACTATTATTTTCAGCATTTTGGAGCAGATTGAGCAAGTTTTAGTAGAAGCAATAAAAAATCATCTTATCTCTTTATCCATGACTCCTCTTGTTCAGCCACTTGAAGAAGAATATGATCATAGTTTTGCAACCACCACACATACAACTCATCCATTCCAAAGGGTAAGTTAAGGTACGCCATTTTCTAGCTTTTGACCATAGAATTCCATAAAAAGATAGAATGATAATTGTTGGAAAAACATTCCTCTTCATCATTGTATAAAATTGTCAATACCATCAGTTGGGGGTGGGGAATACATTCATCTTCATATCTTACCATGTCCATATCATACTCAGGAGCCCACATACTTCCAACATATATTAACTATTACATTGTTATTATGAGCATACAATGGCTTTTCAAAAAAGTGCTTAAAGGATAAATTGGATACAAACAAAATCATGGTTGTCACACAAGAACCAACCATCATGCAATCCAATAAAGATATACTTTGAAAAATAATTAAAATATCATTATGCAAAGTTCAAAGATCAAAATAGAATGCAAAAAAAAAAAAAAATTGGTTGTAACACAAGAACCAACCATGTTGCAATTCAAGTAAAACACTTTGCAGAAATATGAAGTTATCAAATGATATCATGCAAAGTAAAGCCAAAGCTCAAGGATCAAAAGAGTTAATGTAATATATATTGCATGAGGAAATGCAATAACTTCAGTTGGGGGGTATGTTGGGTCTTGAAAATGTTATTCATTTCCATTACACTTTCACTATTATGTCCACTATATCACCTCCATTTCACTACCATGTCACTACATTCATCCCACTTTCATTATCATTGGGCCACATTTATGTTTTTCCAAACTTTATTAATTCTTAACCTTTTTAAGTGAATTTGTGGTTAAAAATTAGAAAATAATGTGCATATACTTATACCTAACAAGTGGGTTGAGATTGTTGACATGTGTAGGTCAAAATGAGACTTATAGAAGACCCTTATGTGGCACTCTAAGGCCAAATTCGAATTTGGTTGGAGAAGATCTTGGGATCATGAGGACATGTGTCTCATTTCCTTATTATATTGAAACTCTAAGATGATATGTGTCTCATTTCCTTGTTGTATTGAAACTCTAAGAGGATATGTGTCTCCTTTCTTAGTTGTGTTGAAATTCTAGAAAGACATGTGTCTTATCATTTCCTATTTTGATTGTAACTCTAGAGTTGGAGGGAGAGATTCATGGACTCCCATTAATGAGATAACTTCTCATATTTTGTATAAATAGGAGAAGCTTTCTCCTATCATGAGTAATGAAAAATTAGGAGAAGGAGAGAAAGGAATAGAGAGTCTTTTGTAACAAAGTTAAAGATAGAATGGGATGTAGATTTGTGAGTCTATCAATAAAGAAGCTTAGTTCTTTGATGCTATTGTGATATCATCTTCAAGGAGCTAAGGATTACACCAAATTGGTAGCAGAGGGCCCCTGCTATCCAAGGAGGCTTTTACATGTTTTCTAGATAAGTAGCTTTTAATTATGTGTTGTTAGCTTTTAATTCATGTCTTGCATTATTTGTTTAGTTAATAGATCCTCATGATGTTATAGTTAATCCTTTCTTAAAAGCTCTTCCAACATATCTTTATTCATGAAATGGATTTAATTGTGACATCTTGAGTTACCAGCGCTTTAGTTTTTTTTAGATTAAAATATCCTCATTATTTTACAACCATTCTTTTTCTTAAATGCTCTTCCAACAATAAATATTAGATGAAAGAGATTTGGTTGTATTATGTTGAGTTAATTAGCATTTTCTATTTTGCAATTAGATTAAAAGATACTCATTATCTTACAACCATTCTTTTTCTTAAAAAGCTCTTCCAACATATCATTATTAGATGAAAAATATTTGGTTGTATTATATTGAGTTAATTAGCATTTTTAGTTGCAATTCCTTTCGTTAATTATCACAGTTAGACTTACTCTAATAAACTCTTCCAAAATATCATTATGATGAATAAGGCATAACTGTGGTATTGTAGGTTTTAGTTGCTTGTTTACACTAAGTGGCATAGCCATTCTTACTCTTACAAAGCTCTTCTAAAATATCATAAAAATGAGTAAGAAATAGCTGTGGTGTCTTAGATTTTAATTATATTTGCTTTTAGTTTTACGTGTATGTTCAATTGCATTGGATAATACAACCAGGACTGTTTTACAAACTCTTCCAAAATATCATTCATCATGAACAAGATGGGCTGTAGAATTCCATAGACTAGTTGCATGTTAATTTAGTTAGGGCACTTCGGAGGTAGATTACATTTAGTTCAGTTCTGTCATTTCATTTCATTTTTAAGTTTGATAGAAGATCCTCATTGCATTAAAATTAATCTTTTTCACAAGCTCTTCCAACAAATCTCGAACTAAATGAATCAGATTAAGTTGTAATGTCTTGAGTTACATTTCATGTTCATTTGCAAGCTAGGATATCCATGGATTAGAATGTTCTGTTTCAAAAAACAATAAGAAAAACACATACAACGAAGTAAGGAAGAGGTCACTTAAGCACATATAGTGCACCACACTTCATCAGTTTACTAGCCCTGGTTGATAATTTATGTTAGCAATTTAGGACGCTAAATTGACTACACACATCCCATTCACCTTTGTCCATACATGGATGAAGCCACGAGAGTGCTGGACAACTTTACTATTTTTGCAGCCTGCCTTCTGGTTGGTTACCAGAAGCTTTCTTCGAGTCCTTCGCTAGTTGATTCAATGATTGGTCAAGAGTCATCTTTGGTCGATCCCATTCCCTTGGAAATTAAAATTTATGAATCCATTCTCAACCAACCATTGGTCATGGAATTGGTTGATCTGGTCCTGCCCATGGTTCATCAGGTCTTTTCCGTCGAGAGCGGATCTCATTCCCCTCAAGTGCTTCTTGTTTCTTCAGATTCCTCGAACTTGGAGAAAGATTCTCCCATCCCTATAGTTCACGAAGTTTCTCCTCCTTCTCCCATGATGGAGGTCGAGGAGGATGCTCCTCTTGCTCCAATAACACCAAGGGATGACCATCTCATTTCTATGGTACCCCCTCCAAGTTGTTTAGTCACTTCCTTCGATTGGAGTCGATTTTCAGGATACCGCCTTCCTTCTTATGTGCCTTTTGAGATCACGGTATAGGCCTCCCATGTGGTCATACCCAAGACCATTATAGATGAAAGTGCATCTGTTAGTATTCTGTCTTCAACTACTTGGCAAGATTTTGGGTCTCCATCGCTTGTGCCTGTTACACAAAATCTATTGGCATTTAACAGAAGAACCCGTCAACCATTAGGGATCCTTCCGAAGTTGCCTGTTACTTTGGGAGGGAAAATTTTCTATATAGACGTGATGGTTGTTCTAGGCCCCTTGGATTTTAATTTACTCCTGGGGTGCGACTATACTTATGTCATGGGAGTGCTTGTCTCTTCCCTTGTTCGTGTGATTTGTTTTCCACATGAAGGTTGAATCATGACCATTTATTAGCTTTCATTCTTTGGTCCTGAAGTGAAATCTGGTCCACCATCGTTCCTTTTGGGTCTTTATCCGCTAGTTTATATTCCCCGCCGTAGGTTAATTATGTGGCTACTTGTCCTATGCCCACATGCAGTGATAGTACCGTTGTGCATCGTGTACTAGGGGCATTGGGTTTTGATTTCTGAGATGTTTTTCTCCCATTCGGTGTGGAACTCTTGGAAGCCATGACTTCTTATTCATCATGATGAAAGGTCACCGGAGCAGAGTTCATTTTTCTCGTGTCAAGCTCCTTAAAAAATGAAACAAGGTCCTTAGAGCACAGTTCGTTTTCTTGTGTCAAGCTCCTTAAAAAATGAAACAAGCTCGCCGGAGGATAATTCTTCTTCTATGTCAACCTCATTAAAAAATTAATTAGCTCACGAGGATAGTTCTTTTAATGTGTCAACCTCGTTAAAAAAATGAAACAAATTCCCGTTCAATTCGAGTCTTTGATTAGATCTCGTGAAAACCCAGTCAAGTCTTTCTCTTGGTCTCATAATTGAACCTTCATTCCATCCACTTGTTAGTAACCAGTAGTCTACTCCAGTGAAAGCACTGAGGCTTGGGGGGCATGTACCTCGAATTGAGTCACCATGCTAGGGGCATGCATGTTTGTCAAGCATAGTTTATTTTTGTTTCAAGCTTGTGTAAAAGTTAAACCAATTCCAAGCAAAATTTCCCATGTTTTCAAGCTTGCGTAAAAATGAAACCATTCCCATTTTACCTCTTGTGATTGCCATTTTATCAGCCTGTTTTTCTAGATGAGCCTTGGTTTTCTTATTCCGTCGTCACCATTTTCTTGGCTGATCATATGCCTTCACTTGATTATTTTACCCATTCCCGACGAACCGTTGCGATGAGTGGTCTTGTTAGCCAGCCTCTTGACCTTTAATTGTTCTAATCAGTTCCACCATCACCGGAACTAATATCTACCCTTAATACCACTCGTTCCTCCAAGAGGAGTCAACTTTAAACTCTTTTATGACTCTCAAAACATGAAAAGATTGCCGAGATTCTTATCATTTTGAACTCGTTAAATAGTTGCGAAACAATATCTACCCAGTATACGTTTACCCCTTTTTCAGGCTGGGATAGATTATTTACGAAAAAGGAATACCTTAACCTATTGCGACTAAGAGGTTCTCTCAGATATTTTTTTCTACCTTTTTGGATCTGTGAGACTACCTACGAAAAGGGACCACTGGAGTTTTCTTTTCTGCCTTCTTTTCAAATTCTCTAAACATGAAAAGATGTCGAGTTCTCCCTTTGTCAGACTCGTTAAACCCTGATGACATCAGACTTCGTCACCATGATGTTATTCTAGTTCCTCCTTCCTAGGGCTCGTAAAATGTACTAGGTTGGATTTGTCCGAAGGAAAAACTTACAGTGCAAGCATATGCTATCCCTTTCAAGCTTGTTATAAAAAATAATTGGGGTACTCGCCAGAAATGGTGGGGGAAAATGGAACCAAGTTTTAGTTATGTTGGCAGTATGTCGCTCTTGAACATGGCACTTGTCTGCATTTGTGTTAGGTTGGGGACATCTCATTTTGTCATTTTTTCATCCATGGGTTTGGGTAATCTCTTTTGACCTCTGATCTTCTCTTTGCCACGTCATCATGACCTCATATCCTTTAATGTCAAATACTGCCAAATCCAGTGTTGTGCTATTGATATGTTCAAGAGAAGTTTGCCTCTGTAGTTGTCAACCCTTGATCTCCTGTTGGTCCTGATTCACTTTCATCATGTTCCTCTCTCTCGTGTCGATTATGTGGGAAACATTATGGCCCTCCTTCGACCAGGTCACTTCCTGTCGACTTCAGCTCATTATCCAGGAATTTGATCTAGAGACTCCCTTCTGGTACCTTGGAGCCTGCATGCCTCAATGGCAGGTTTTTCTTATTTGACGCAAGGTTCACATCATTGGCCTTCGATTGAGTGATTCTGTGGATGTTCGACATTAGATCATTGTTCACATTCTGTAGGTTGTACCTTTTGTACCTTGAGGGCCATCATCATCATTGGTGGTTTCTCTCGCGTCCGTTAACGACTTTCATCATTGGCTGGTAATCAGATGATTTTCTTGCATGTTCGACTTCATCTCATATATTCGCATGCTCGAAATTGTACTTGTTCAGGTTGAGATGGAGCGCAAGACCCTGGGTTTTGTATGATAAACTCTAGGCTGCAGATATTTGTGGATTATAATGACTTATTACATGACTCTCTTGATTGGATGGCTGCGACCATACCTGAGTCTATTTATTGATCCTTCCTACTGGATGGCTATGTCCATACCTCAGATCTCAGTTTTAATATACTCTATTATGGATGGTTGCACCCATGCCACATGATTCATGTATTAAATATATTAGCTATATTTGTAATTATAGGTCTTCCGACAATGGTGTTTGGTTCAAACGCGTTCTCATAAAGCATTTCACCCCTCCCTCTCCCTTAGACTTCATGATTTAGGGGGCATTTGTTACACAGCATTTTGTCACTGTCCCTACAATCCCCAACTCGCACATTGGAGGCTCGTTTCTGTGACTAATAAGCAGTGTCATGCTTTATTAATACTATCATTTCATCCCTTTGCATGAGAAAAATATTCCTTCTGTTGACAATTCCCTGAGTAGAGCTGTAAAAACCCCTAGTTTTTCCTTGGCGGGAGTAGCCAGTTACACCCTCGCACCGACCAGGAAATTTAACACTGAGCCCGTAAAAATTGGCGCTCTGTGCCAGTTAGACACCTGCACCAAGCTGTTTATAGAATTTTTAAAAAAAATAGAGGATGATTCATTGGGAGTGGTTGAACTTAAACAACCACGAACTCCTTCCTTTAGTTAGTAGTTTCCACCTCCCTTGGAACTCTCCTAAAGGATAGGACTCCCTCCCACCTTTATAGGGATCACAACCTCCTCCTTTTCCTCTATAAAAGAAACTATCTCTCTTAGTAGAAGCTAGCTGAACTGGGAGAATTATACATACTATAGCTGAGCTACTAGAGAAGATAGAATAAGAAGGAATTACGTTGAGGAATCTTGAGTCCATGCCTTCATCCCGTCCGAATTCCCTGACCAAAATTTGATACGCACTTCGCCTGAACCCTGCTGGAGGAGACTGCGATGTCAAAGCATCAGTTATACTCTTCCTGCTATTCATTTATATACATGACTACTGTTTGGTTCCACTATTGTGTTATGATGTTTATTTGATGCGATATGTTTAGCCCTCTTTGAATGGATAATATTTATTAGTGAAACTATTCTATCGTATGTTGTTCTTGTTCTTTGTCCTATGTGCAGGTATCTAAGCGTAGCAGTGAACAGATTGTGATTTTCCAATGCAGGAGCGAGAGGCCATTACTCTTTCTGCAATGATGACAATGTTGGATTCAAGGTAGGTCAATCTACCATGTCTTTTGTTCATTCATTAACTAAGAAGAAACACTTTAGCGTGTAATTTTGTTACTAGACCCACCCTAGGGCTAGAGGGATCGTCTCTGTCCGCAGAGAGGATTTACCTTCATAACACATAGAGATGTAAATTTTGATGAAAAGTGGATGAAGAGAAGGTAGTGAGGTGCTCCCTTGAGAGGGATATTCAGTTGCATGTAGATGAGAAGATTTTCGCTCCAAAGTAAGAACCTCAGGATGTTGTGGAGAAATGACACAAGCATAGGAGCAGAGAGTGGAGACACCCACTCATGCAAATACATCCATAGATATAAGGAAGCGCACCAAGGAAGCTGACATATTATTGCATGATGCTAGAGAGAATGTGGGAGAACCCACATCACAGTGCAGGCAGAGGAGGTCATCAGATCAATACACTGGGTACATGGCTCTGATGAGTGAGCTAGTTGAGACAAAAACATCCTCATTCGAAGAAGCAGTGCAACAACCAATATGGTTTTATTCCATGGTAGAGGAATATGATTCCATAGTCAGAAACAATGTTTGTGAAGTGGTCCCAAGACTAGTGGACAAGTCAGTGGTAGGTTCGAGGTCAATCTACAAGGTGAAGCAAGCAGCAGACAAAAGGATCAAGAAACACAAGGCCAAATTTCTGGCCAAGGGGTTCTCTTAAGTGTAGAGAATTGATTATGAGGAGACCTTTGATCCAGTAGAAAGGTAATATTCTATCATATCAATTCTAGCACTTGTAGCGCAGATGGGATGGAAGATCCATTATATGGATGTGAGGATAACATTCCTCAATGGAGTGATTGAGGAGGAGGTGTACATTGAACAATCGAAAGGATTTGAGAGCTTCAACAAAGAGTCACATGTGTGCAGACTCAAGTGAGCGTTATATGGATTGAAACAAGCACCCTATGCTTGGTACACTAGGATCGAAAACTATTTCACCAGGTTTGGATTCACCAAAAGTGAAGCAAATGCAAGCCTTTACCATATTGTTGTTGAAGGTAAATTTTTTATTATAGTATTATATGTCAACGATTTTATTTTAACCAGTGATGAGAAGTTGATCAAATCTTGCAAAGAGAATATTTAAAGAGAATTTGAGATGAAGGACATGGGACTCAAGCATTATTTCCTTGATTTTGAAGTATGGCAAGGGGATGGGGAACTGTTTTTCTCTCAGGTTAAGTATGCCAATGAGATACTGACAAAGTTCCTCATGGAGAGTATCAAACCCATGGACACTCCTCTAGCAGGTAGCTGGAGGAAAGAGGATGTCACTTCAGGTGAGGAAGTGGAGGCCACTATTTACATGGAACTTGTGGGTTCACTTATGTATTTGGTGAACACACGTCAAAAAGTGTGTTATGTATGTTACACAGTAATTTTTCACCATGCTCATTTTTCCATCCTTGATCCTAAAATTCCCTGTGACAAATCCTATGCAATTTTTCCACCATCAAGAAATATGTTAACATATTCCATAAAGATCCAAAGAATACTGCCTTGGAGGATTCTTGGAGAAACTTGGTCAAAATTCCTAGTTTCCTGGGTCAGCACCCTTCCTGGTGCCATGACCACGTTGATGTCCTTTTCACAGTTCTGGTTTAGCACTGTCAGCGCCCTAATTTCTTGGAAAACCACACTGATCCCATTTCTGGCAGTGTTTCCTCAAATGGAGGAGAAGCTTTGAAATCTAGAAGGTGGTAAGTTGGTTGTTAAACAATGATGATAAGGTTGAGCTCCCTGATTTTAGAGCTTTTCTCCCATCCATGGGGGTTCATCCCTTAGAAAGTGGGCCTTCATCCTCCTTTCATGGGCTCCCAACCTCTTCTCCTTTCCTATAAATTCACATCCCGCATTCCCCCAAATTTAGAGCTTGGTTGGTCATTGTAAGACTCGTCTGAACTCTCATCCGCTTGCATCCTAGCATTCTGATAAAGCCTAAGTGTTCGGGAGAAGGAATGATTTTGAGCTTCGGTGAATGCCTCATATTTTCACCAAAGGATGCCTCCAACATCAAGGCCCTGGTTGTAAGCTCTCATTTTTTATTTATCAATAATAACATCTGATGTTTGCTTTCTATATTTTTCTAAATGTTTATGCAAATATTCTGGTACTCCTTGATCTATTAGATAGCTAATGTTTGCAATAATCATGTATCATATTACATTTGTTGTTGTCTCTTGATCATCCGCAAGTATTCACGTGCCATTAGTAGCAAGGAGCAGGCCTCAAAGGATCATGGATCAAGGTCATCATGAACGAATTCAATCATAGCATTGGGAAAAAGGTATTTATGTCTGTTTTCTCATCACATTGTAAATTTTAGTTAAGAGAGTTTTTCATTAGAAATAATCTTGTGTTCCTAGACCCACTCCAGGCATAGAGAGATTGCCTCTCTCTGCAAATGGGATTTATCTTGACAACAGAACTGGCAACTCCACTTGGGAAATTAGCCTCTTAGTCTTCCTTCCCAAAACTTATCTTGGATTAGTTTCATCAATCGTTGAAATATAGATCTACTTAGGCCTCTGTTAGCTTGTGTAAGGATTGATAGTCACTTCACTATGTCAAGTTTGGTGTTTGTGTGAAGCTCTTTTTTATTTTTCCTTTTTTTAGTGACCAACACCCTCTCTATTTTCACAATAGCGTTGGCAACATTGTTCTATATAGTAAAACCACGCTGATTTTTCTTTCAACACCCTTCTGCTTAGCACAAAAGCACTGATCTCAGACCTAGGAAAATTTGGGTTTCCCTTTTGATTTTCCAGTGTGTCCTAGTCCTTGAAGGAATTCTATAGGATCTCATTGATCTCCTTGCTGCGTGTTTTACTTACTTGTCTTCTCTGAGCGAGTATTTTTCATCTCTTTTATTTGTTTGTAAGTTTGGGAGTTATTCACCATTTCAAACACCCTTTGTCACATTGTTATTGCCTTGTTTCGAAGTGATTTGTTGTATGCTCTAGTCATCTTTGCATCTCTAATCTTCCCTTCGGGTTAGTGTCAAACATAGGATCACAAATTGTTTGACACACAAGACTTGAAGAGTGTGTTTTTTGCCTAAATTCAAAAGAAATTGGAAATGATTTTTATTTTATTTTTGATTTATAATATCTTTATCGTTTTAATAAAAGTGAAAATCATTTCATTCGTGCATTTTTTAAAACGATTTTGGTTTTTTTCTATTGAAATAAAAGTGGAAGGACTTGCATTTCTTCTTTCGTTCATTTTTTTTTTTGGATTGCATTTCAAAGTGAAAAAAAAACTTTCTTTGTGGATCTTAGTGAAAAAAAAGTATTTTCATTTTTCAATAAGTTGCATTCATTTGGGAAAAGTGAATTCGATTGAAAATAATTTCATTTCGTAGCTTTGAGCTAGTTTTGGGGGGGGGGGGCAGTATTGTCGTTGCATTGATTGCATTTTTTCTTGTCTCTCTTCCCTAAATAGTTTAGGCTTCATAAAAATGGAAGGATTTCTCTTTTGCATTTAGTCTGCACTATAAGGATTCAGGTGACACTCATTTTGAGCCTTGAAATTGAAAATTTAATCAAGATCAACTTAAAATCAACCCAATTTAGCTTAAGGAGCATTGGAACTAATGAGAATATTTAGAGGTATAGGCTAGAGACCTATTCTGATGTCGTAAAATGTAGGAGATGTTGCTAACGGTCTACGTTACAACTAGGGGGTGATATCTCGTCCCACACATGGAAGTATATTGATGTTTGATAAGTATATTTGGGGGGCTCTCATAAAACGGTTACGCATTAGACAACACTACTACAGACTGGACTCCCACGTACCGTCACGCATAATTGGGGAGACACCACTAGGTTGCAAACCCGCCATAGGTAACCTAGTCGCCCGCCTTGTAAACGTGATACATCGAACATAAAATTTTGGAAGATTGGCTGTCGTACGTTAAGTCCTTAGTCATTTTTCTATCATTTATCACCAAGGTGTATATTGTTGTTCATGGATACTTGGTAAACCTGTGTGCCTAGCACACTCTTTTTTTTTTTTTTTTTAATTGTAAAAGTAACTGCCCATGAAAACATCTCACCCATGCAATTCTAAAACCTCATTATTGCTTGGTAAATTGTGATTTTTTTCACCTCTTCCTTCTTTTATCTTGCTCTGAAATGTCATCGTGGCTGAATTTTCGAATTCATCTCGTCCCTCCTCTGACAGATCTCAAGAACCTCTTCCTAAGGTCCCTAAGTTTCCTGTTGGTCCCCTTGAAGTGCAAGGTTCTGAACTCAGGATTGTCAATAGTGTTCAACCTATTTCATCTCGAACACCACCTGATGAGTCTCCTTGGACAACGTCGGAAGAGTCTAAACTAAAAAGTCCCGAACCATCTCCACAGTTCATGGTATTTCCTGAAAATCCACTCTTCGATCTGATTGTGGTCTCACCTCAATATGCTTACAGTGCTTTTGATCAACCCACAATTCCTTTTCGCGCTTCTCCAGTAGCATCTCTCTCTACTGTCTCTCAGTTATTTCTTGATGAAATGGCATCAAATGTTGATGATATTCCATTTGTGAGTGATCCTCAAGGCACTCTTCAAGAAACTGTTGGCACATACATCCTGGAAGATGCTTCCTCTATGATTCCCTTTGAAAGTGAGTTGTTCAGTTCTACACCTCTTGATTCGGGCAGTGGGATCGAAATACCTTCCAGTCAAGTTGCGTCTACACTTCCACACAGTTATACCTCTTTGGGAAACCTTATTTCTAGAGATTCTGGTGCTACATCTTTGTTCTTGGATCTCGTTTGGTCAAGGGGTATTCCTCTGTCTTCCAGACGATTTGTTTCAAATTAGGCCATCGTGTCCCAACCTGTTGCTCAACCTACAACCACTATTGGTCAGATGGTTGTTTTGATTGGATCCTCTCTCCGCTATACGCGATCTACAATTACTGTAGTTACACCTCTAAGTGTACAATCTAAGGTTTCATTCATGCATGGGGGGAAATCCATCCCTCTTTATATACATCCCCTTTTGGGTGGAGGGTGTTAGAACCCTGTAATTTACAGTATCACAAGGTGAATGTGTACTTTTTTTTGCAAAATTTTCATACTGTACATATATGTCAATATTCAAAATCTTTTCCAAAGCAAGAATCAAAGGAAACAAAGGCAACAGAGAGGCAAGGAGCAACATCAGACAAGACAAAGGCAGCAGAGAATTAGTTAAGGCAGAAAAAACAACAAAGGTAGAGTTGTGAATGTGTTGGGCAGAGTCGTGAATGCTAAAGCGAGTCAAGAAGTGAAAGAGTCAAAGTATTACATGAACAAACTAAGAAACTAATAGGCATGACCAAAGAAACCAAATCGGAAAATCACAAAAAAGGAGCAGTTAGGACCGTTGGATCTGAGCTTCGATTAATGACAGAGATTGAATCACACCATCACATTACAAACCCTTTTTCATTTTGTTTGCTTTTAAAAACATTAAACTTCACCCATTTATTCCTTTCCGCTTTATATTCCTACTTTGCTTTTTTCACTGCTACATCATTGTTCTACCTCCACTTTCCCGATTTCCCCAGTTGCGATTAAAGTGGGGCCATTATCCCTGACACGTCACCCCTCCCCCACCATCCATCGTAATATTTCAACTTTACCTGTTCAACCACTATTTCACATCGCAAATATTATAAATTATCATTTGAATCACCCGTAATGTATATTTTTTAACCTGCGATGCGGTTGGCCTCACCATAGTAGCTTTTCCCCCGCTTCAAGCTATTTTAAATACATCGATATATCATGAAACATCGTAAACTTTTCCTTACCATAGAAAACATTCACCGCTTTATAACTTCGACAATGCGGTGGGCTTTATCTTGCCACATCATCCTCCAATCGGCGCACATCGCACTTCACATCTTTCAGAGTTTACCTTTGTTGCTCAATGTTAAGACTTGCAATATGCGGGCTATAGTCTGGTCCCACCTCTCCTCCACGTCACCGCCTTCTCCCCACACTTTGTACTTCACATGTTTTAGAGTTTACCTTTGTTGATAAATGTTAAGATTTGCGATCTGCAAGTTGCAGTCCAGTCCCACCTTACCCTCCACGTAACCTCTGTACTTCACATCACATCGCTGGTTCCATTCATTATAAATTAAACTGTAAAACATGTGATGTGCGAGTTTCTATGGAGGCGCTAAGGTTTAGAAAAAAAATCTAAACATTTTCAGGTCCAGGTAAATGGTTTTTTATGATGTTTTGTTTAAAAATGGCCAAGTCTGGCATATGAGGTTTGAACATTAGTTTATGAAGAAATAAGGTTAAACGCAGCCAAAAGGGCCCGGGTAGAAAAGAGACATCAAGGGTTGAGTCAGGCAAGGTGTTTTACCAAACTTGTTATGTTATAACAACACAAAGGACTTCTGGTGGAAATAAGCCCCGACAAGGTGTGCAAGCAAAGAAGGTCGAGTCGGGCAAAGGGCGTCCACGCATAACTGTTATGGTATACTAAGCAGAAGCAGAAGAAGCAGTAGAACACATCAGCACCATCACCAATCAATGAAAAGTGGCCAGTACTACACATATTTGATTACCCAATGTCAGTGTTCTGAAGAGTGGGGACAAATGTCAGAGCCACCACTGGTTTTTTCTTCGTGACCATCATAGCCACCTCCAAGCTTATTGTTTGATCTTCTGAGGATCAATTGAAGCATTCAGATCTACGAAGAGTTGCCCAAAATTAATTCTACAGGTGGTGTATTGGTCAGAGATTTCTGATCAGGCCTTGCATGGCCACACTTTTCCATTTTCTGTTAAATTTTAATATATGGAAGGTTTCCGAGTAAGACAGGGCAACCGACTTAGTTTTTACATAAATACTACTTGCCTTAGTAGTATGGGGAGTTGAAAAATGGGAAACTGCTAAAAATTGCATTGTAAGAAGTATTGGAGCACTGTAACTATTTGAGCTGGGCATCAATAATAAGAGACCATTCATAGGATTCTTGAGCTATGTTAATGGTGATGTTTTTCCTCTGTGTTATTGTTTTTCCTTTGTCTTTTCATGTTGTGCATCAATTTATTTGATTTCAAAATAGAAAATTTTGATTAAGATTTGCTGAGAGAGCACGTTAATTATGTCTGTGTTTGTTATCTTAATATTTTCTTCTGATACCTGGATGCAGAATTCAGAGACGGTCTGCTCTACATTTACGATGAACCTTAATCCCCTCCTCCTTTCCCATTTCACACTTCTAGTAATATCCAATCTGCATAGTTAGCTTTCCCTGTGAATGCCCTTGAAAAGTTGATGCACAATTCGGCCTTTTATGACTCCATAGCCCAATGGATTAATCTCACAGCTCTATCTATCCAACCACCCAATCAATCAAAACAAACAACCCCCATCACTGTAACTAGCCTAATATCAGCAATTAGAGTTATCAAGTTAAATCATAAAAATGTAATATTCCCAATTTTCACCTCATATTTGGAATATTAGAGTTCTTAACTTTCTTAATAAATTAAGTAAATAAAAGGGTGGAGGGACCCATAATCCTCAATATGAATAAGTATCCACTTTTTGTGTGTGAATGTGGATTAATTAAGCCTAGATCTACATGATGAGGTAGTTGAGAAACTACTAATGTGAATGGAATTGGAGATTATGTCTCATTAATTGAGATAGATCATGGAGGTTGATACAGTCAACTAAGATCTTGAGGATGTCAAACAGAAGATCATAGAACATTCATGATAAAGTGATGGATGATATTGTGCAATCAAAGCACACATGATGGAGAGGGTGTACATTGCACCTAGACATGATGGTTGATTTGGTCAAACATCGCAGTCAAACTTGGAGGATCTTTTCCACATGCACAACGCAGTCTAGATGAGGGCCAAGGCATGGGAAGGCTCAAACATTATATAAATAAGATGAAGGCAAGGATGAAGGTATGTGGGTGAGTCTTGATGTTAAGGATCTTTTCAGATGTGGAATTTTCATGTGACATTCCATTGCTTTCTCGGGTTGTTTAGCAGAGATTGCAAGTGATGTTTAGCACAGGGTCCTAGTTGGGAATCCCACCCCTTTCTTAGAGTAGCTCTATAAAGAGTATTGTACTTCATTCTACATCAGGCATTGGTGCCACATCTCTTTTTCTACTTCTACAGAACATTCATATTCAGAAATTATAGGTTTCTAAAGATCAGTTTGGAAGGTGGAAGTTGTCTTCAGTACTTCAGCTGGAGAAATGGTGATGGTTTATTCCTATCACCTTGGGCTTATAGATCAGCATTCCCAGAACTTCATTTCAGATCGGGCATTAGGCCAAAAGTTGTTTACCTCCTAGCAACAATATTCCTTTAGGAATTATGTTGTCTAATTTGCAGATCCAAAAGGAAGAAGGAAGTTGCTAGCATTTCAGCTAGTAATCCTGTGAGGGATCATCCCCTCACATTTCCATCAGTATTTCCATCAACTTGGAGTTTATTGTGGTATTTTTCAGCAGGCAGAAGGCATCTCTTTCCTTCACAACGTATTTTTTATTGGCAGTTGTGTTGCAATGGCTGTAATCATTATTGGAGGATTGAGAAGCTAGATCTAGAGATTCTAGCTTGTAGATTTGAAGAAGGGATTATCCCTTCAAGCTTAGATCTAATATTGCAACATATTTCAGCCATCTATTTGATAGATCTAGCTTTAGATCTGTATTTCCCAGGAGATCAATGATCAAATCCTAGGGAGGTGATTTTCCAAAGTTGTATATCTGGAAAATCCTTTCTGGGTTAACTTGGGAATCCATCACATTGGCCAGATCTTGAAACTTGGCATCATCTAAGCTCCAGCTTTGAGTATATCTGCATTTTCCTTTTCAACTTGCAGTCATATGTTCATATTCTGCTGAAGGGACAATGTAGTATTTGCTTTAGTGGTTCTCCAGTTACACACTACCTATTGTGGCATGTTTTCTAAGTGATTCTAGGCCATCTCTTTGGCTAGATCCCCTCATACTTTGTACATTGTGTAACTGAATCTTCTCCAATATAATAAAATGGCTTAGCTTCTCTGTAAATTCTGATGTTGTCTTAAGATTTATTGTTTATCTTTCTATAGTTCTTATATTATGTTTAAGTATTATGACAATCTCCCTTTTGGGATATTACAGTGGTATCATAACATGATCTTTGGCTCAGCTTGTGGACACTTCATCTTTTACATCAAAATAAGAAGCAGATAGATGAGATCTATCATGGAGGGTGATAATTTTGCCACTCCTTTCTTTATATCCATGCAAGATATATTCAAGGAGGTCAATCCAATGAATAAGGAAGGACAGAAAGAAGATCCAAGAAGAAGATGTGATGAGGAAGGTCCAAGCACTTCCTATCAGCAAAGAAGAAAATCGAAGAATCCTAGATCTCCTCATAGATCCACTATGCCCAATTTCCTTGGAGAAGGTGAAAGGTGTATAAATGAAGAAAGGAATGAACTTGAGACTCATGAGACTCTCAGTCTATATCTTGAAGAGTACAAAGCATAGTCTAGAGAATTCAAGGAGAAGCTAACTCTCCAACAATTATTAAAAATAAAAGAAGAAAGAGGATCCTATAGCAGCAATAGAAGAAAGAGGCATAATAGATTCTATTTGACTAAATTTTATGGGTCTTCCTCAAGCACTATTAAGGCTTGGAGGAGAGATTTAGATGCATTTTTCAGGCTACATCCTGTAGCTGAAGGAGAGGCTGTTCAAATTGCAACACTTCATCTTTTAGGTGAAGCCAATGATTGGTGGTTTGGTCACGTGGAGCATGAAAAGGTGACTAAATATTCAGATTTCTTTCACAAGTTGAGGAAGGAATTTGATGTGAGAAAACCAGAGATGTGTCATTAAGTGACATTCCCTAAGGGAACAAAGGAGGATGTCAATCTTGTCACTCTAGACAGGAGGTCATTACATTCACCACCAGTTGCATAAGTACTTGCAGCCGGAGAAGAGACACTTGAAACTTTGCAAGGTGGTCGTGAGCTCTTGACACATAGAGTCCCATGCATAATCTAGGAGGTGCATGAGAAAGAGGAGAAATATTCCAGCGCTGGTACATTGGAAGAAGAGCAACCATCTCTCTTACCAGTAGTTGGAGACATCATTGTCCCTGTTGGATTAGATACAAATGCTGAATTGAAGCAACAAACTATCACAACACAGAGGACCCTTGATCTAATCAAGGAGGAGATGAAAAGCTATCCCAGTTTGTCATAGATGGACTACATTCAACATCTTGAGTTGAAGTGTAGAGCTTCAGAAGAAGGGATGAGCATGATCCTATGTACAATTACTGTTTATGAGATCATTATTATGCCTTGCTTTGAGACAACACATGTATTACCTTGCAGATCTACAGCGCTGGCACTTAGTAGATGTGAAAGTGAAGAGGACCCATCATTCTTGGAGCATTATGAAGGCAGCTTCACTCATGAAGCAATGGAGGACAAGATGATGAATGGTAGACATCTAGATATGAGAAACCTTTTCTCCTTTCTTGATGGAACTTTCTTAATGAGCATCTCACAGCTCAAACAGATACTTCTACCTATGGTAGATCCAGAACCTCATTGGTTTTGGAAGGCCATGGATGAGAATAATGTCTCATTAAGAGATCTCATTGGAGGTGCACTTCAACATTTCATGAAGTGCAAAGTTATTCATCAATTTAGGGAAGATGGTATTCTACAAAGGGTGGATACCATGATTATGCAACAAATCAGTCATATTCCATATTGGGGTGAGTGGGTGAGGATGATAAGCAAGGGGTTGCATGACCAATTGTAGATTTATGACATGGGCCAGCAAGCTTGGTTACGTTGGTTTCCCTTAGGAGATTCTTGTCACTACCCAAAGGCTCCTATTTCTTTGATACATGCCTTGAGGAACACTTATGAAATGGAGGAGGCATGGCTGCACTGGTTTCTCTTGGGTGAGTATGGTTACCACCCAATAGCTCAAAATTCTATGATTCATGCCTTGTGTATCAATGATAGAATGCAGAAAAAGAAGGCATATTCACTTTGGTTTTCCTTGAGAGAGATTGGCCACCACATGACATCTCCTATGTCTATGTGTTTTGTATCGGGTAAAGCTTGCATGGTGCTCTCATGATGTGCATTGATGATATTTCTTTGTATTGGGATGATGTGACATTCCATATGTCCATTATTATGTTTCTGCTTCATGATGCACATGAGAAGGAGAGAAAGCAACAAGATATCTTGTTTCTTTGGTGTCTTTTGGGGGAGTTTGGCTTGTCCATCTTACATAGAGGAGATGGAGGATGTCAGCAAAGGGCCTTACTCCAATGGTTACTATTAGGAGAATATGTTTTGACATATTTTTATACCCATATAGCTCCTTTTATTATTATTTTGCATAATGTTGGAATGATGCTTGGATCCAACAAGGGCAACAGGGCTAATGATGAGAGCATATTAATGCTCAATCAAATTCATAAAACATGGGATGGAGAGATGTATTGTGAGATGGAGATTTTACTTTGTGGAAAGAGCCACTTTATTTTATGTATCTCATGCATTAATGATGAAGTTGGAACTCATATGGTTATCACTTGGTACTTCATGATGGAAGGAGGACATCTAACCATACAGTTAGAGGTCATTCTATATGTTTTTGAAAGACAACTTTGGAACCAAACATACATAACACATTGCAGCAAAAGGGGAATCCTTCCTTTGCATCTACCTTTTGAGTTGCTTGAGGACAAGCAACATTTTGCAGGGGAGGACTGTAATATTCCAAAATTTTCACCTGATATTTGGAATATTAGTGTTCTTAACTTTCTTAATAAATGAAGTAAATAAAAGGGTGGAGGGACCCATAATCATCAATATGAATAAGTATCCACTTTTTGTGTGTGAATGTGGATTAATTAAGCCTAGATCTACATGATGAGGTAGTTGAGCAACTGCTAATGTGAATGGAATTGGAGATTATGTCTCATTAATTGAGATAGATCATGGAGGTTGATACAGTCAACTAAGATCTTGAATATGTCAAATAGAAGATCATGGAACATTCATGATAAAGTGATGAAGGATATTGTACAATCAAAGCACACATGATGGAGAGGGTTTACATTGCACCTAGACATGATGGTTGATTTGGTCAAACATCACAGTCAAACTTGGAGGATCTTGTCCACATGCACAACATAGTCTAGATTAGGGCCAAGGCATGGGAAGGATAAAACATTAAATAAAGAATATGAAGGCAAGGATGAAGGTATGATGGTGAGTCTTTATGTTAAGGATATTTTCAGATCTGGAATTGTCATGTGACATTCCATTGCTTTCTCGGGTTTTTTAGCAGAGATTGCAAGTGTTGTTTAGCACAGGGTGTTCCTGGTTGGGAATCCCACCTCTACTTAGAGTAGCTATAGAAATAGTATTGTACTTCATTCTACATCAGGCATTGGTGCCACATCTCTTTTCCTACTTTCTGCAGAACATTCATATTCAGAAATTATAGGTTTCTGAAGATCAATTTGGAAGGTAGAAGTTCTCTTCAGTACTTCAGCTGGAGAACTGGTGAGGGTTTATTCCTATCACCTTGGGCTTATAGATCAGCATTCCCAGAACTTCATTTTAGATTGGGCATCAGGCCAAAATTTATTGACCTCCTAGCAGCAGTATTTCCTTTAGGAATTACGTTGTCCAATTTGCAGATCCAAAAGGAGGAAGGAAGTTGCTAGCATTTCAGCTAGTAATCCTGTGAGGGATCATCCCCTCGCATTGCCATTAGTCTTTCCATCAACCTGAAGTTTATTGCAATATTTTTCAGCAGGAATAAGGCCTCTCTTTCCCTCATAGCACAGTTTCTATTGGTAGTTGTGTTGCAGCAACTGTAATCATTATTGGAGGATTGAGAAGCTAGATCTAGAGCTTCTAGCTTGTAGATCTGAAGAAGGGATCAACCCTTCAAGATTAGATCTGATCTTGTAACATATTTCAGCCATCTATTTTAAAGATCTAGCTTCAGATATGTATTTCCCAGCAGATCAAGGATCAAATCCTAGGGAGGTGATTTTCCAAAGTTGTAGATCTGGAAAATCCTTTCTGGGTTAACTTGGGAATCCATCACATTGGCCAGATCTTGAATCTTGGCATCATCTGAGCTCCATATTTGAGTAGAACTACATTTTTGTTTTCATCCTACAGTCATATGTTCATATTCTGCTGAAGGGACAATGAAATATTTGCTTCAGTGGTTCTCCAATTATGCACTGCCTATTGTGGCATGTTTTCTGGGTGATTCTAGGCCATCTCTTTGGCTAGATCCCCTAATAATTTGTACATTGTGTAATTGAATCTTCTCCAATATAATAAAATGGCTCAGCTTCTCTGTAAATTCTGATGTTTTCTTAAGATTTATTATTTATCTTGTTGCATTTCTTATATTATGTTTAAGCATTACTGCATTCTCCCTTTTTGGATATTACAAAAAAACAGAGAGAGCCCTCTATGAGTTTAGGAAGGCTAGGTCCTAGACTCCAAAGTGGTTTTATGCTGTCCTCTATCGTTTGTTCTTGCTAATCATACAAATTACCGAGTGACAACATATTGAAAATTGTACTAGGGAGAACACTTATTGAAAGAACTTAGTGTTTCTTCAGAACTCAGAAACCCCAGTCAAAATTAGATGATTCAAGTATTTTCCAAGAATGGTATCTGGTTGTTGATGGTGGAAAACAAGCCATACACAAGAAAGTTGAAATCATCCACCTGGAAACTCTAATTCAGACCAGTTCCATTCAAAGACTCCACTGGAGGAAGGACCTGAAACATGACCAGTCAGCCTAGAAAGAGAAAATATTCAAGTCCAAATTGGATTCAAGAGATTGCTATTTTTATTTGTAACTATTTTCTATCCTACTTTAAGCCTGATCAAGAGTACACTGTTGAGGTTTACATTGATCATTGGAAAATTGGTGAGCCTCAAGGAGCTAAGCGCCAAATTGTAGACCATGTACATACTTATATACCTGTGCACATCCCAGATGCACTTGTGGAAAACCCAGTGAAACATGAGCCTTGGGCTTTATCTCCCACTCCTGCTAAATTCCCACATGGTTATAAGCCTCCTTCTTTATTTCCTATACCTGTAAAAGTCCAAAATAGATACAAGCCTTTGGTTTTGCCTCCTATCCTCCATGACGTCCCTGTAAATTTTATCAATAATCTACCCAGATTTGATGGAGAAAGTGGAAAGATCACTACATAAAAGCACATTCAAAATCTTGAGGATTTCTTTGATATGTTTGAGGTGGGAGAAGATGATGTACGTATCAGAATGTTTGCCCTATCATTGCAAGGTAAAGTTAAAAATTGGTTTAAAGATATTCCAACTGCAAGCATTAGAAATTTTCATCAATTCACTCATGTTTTCTTGGATAGATGGGAGGTCCTGGGAAATGTTTTTCTCATCATGGAAGAGTATAACCATTTAAAAATACAGCTAGGGGAGATAGTAAAACACTTTTCAGCCAGGTTAAATAAGGTATACCATTCAATACATGCTAAGATAAATCCACCATCGGGATGGGCCCACTTGCACTACCCAAATGCCTTTGATCCAGAGATGGCATTCCAGTTAAGAGAAAGCGACCCTGCAACCCTGGAAGAAATGAAAAATATGTCAATTGATGTGGAAGCTAACTTTCTGAACAAAGAGAAAAATTTAAAAGCAATGAAGAAGGAAAAAATAGAAAAAGAGAAACTAATATCTGCAAAGATAAAACTAGATATCTTGACAAATAGAGTCAATGAAATGATGCATATGATTAGCTGGAAAGAGGAACTTGCTGTTTAGATACCTCATGTTCCATTAGTTCCATAAAAGATAAAAATCAATGTACTCATGCAGTTTGCAGCCCTTCCTTGACACCCTAGAACAGTAAATGATTGTTTCATGTACTCTATCCACAACACAGCCAAAGAGGAAGTCTAAAATCAGAAGGAGGTAGGGAAATACTCAGCAACAATGTACGTGATAGATGACCTTGCATATAGAGGTAGCCATCTCAAATATGATTATCAAGAGGAAGACTATAAGGTTGAGGTTGAGGCTGGCTGTACAGAGCAACAAACATTGTCTCCATGGGAAGAAGAGGCCTGGTCACAACCATGCAAAGAATAAAACCAAACTCTGCATGCTGAGCAAGATTGTAAGGAGGAAAATGCAGGAAGTTTTCAAGTAAGTACAAAATTCCTTCCTCTATCTTTTGCCTCACTCTTAAGAGAACATTACAAGTAGGTTGCAGATAGGAAGGAGGAGGAATGCTCTAATGAGTGAGTTGAGGAAGAGAGGGATGATACAAAACCTTTTTCAAATCCAGAAGTTCTCCACCTGAGTCATATTGAAATAATAGAATCTGAAAAAAGAGGAGGAACCAATACATCTTCAGTCATTACCCTTATGTTTCGATTCATTTTAGATTGTGAAAGGGAATCTGAATCACATTCTATTTGATAATCACAAGAGAAGAGAACCATCTCACCAATCACATGAGGAAATCATGGATGATAAAATATATGTTTTAGATCAAGGGGTTCAACCCTTGAGTTCTTTTGAATTTCAAGTAGCAGATGAAATCACAGAGTCTGAAATAGATGATGTATTGATCCATTTTGACTCTCTACCTTTGTGCTTTAATGCATTTCATATTATAAAAGGGAATTGGGATCACATTCTAGCTGATAGTTATAAGAGAAAACATGAGGTCTTAGAAGAACCAACTCTACCATCTAAAGCACCACCTGACCCAATAGTAGATGTGTTGGATGGTTTCTACTTTCAAAGTCAATCTTTCTTTGTTCATAATCTTTCAAAAGCTGCTATGATATGGATATGATCAGATAGTCTTCCCCATTATCTGATTTAGTAGAAGTAGTGGCACAACACTCATTAGGTAGCATGCAAACATGTTCCGAGTTGATTAAAGACCTGGAGAGCACATCTGTAGTACCAGGATATGAAGCTGAGTGGGCTGAGTGAGAACACCCATAAATAAATAAAGAGTATCTTGATCCAGTGGCTGTCTATATGGAGGTTGTTCTTTACAAATCCTGCACATATTTCTGGGATGACAATTGTTTTTCAAATATACCAAGATCCATGTAAATCAGATCATGTCAGGAATTTCTATCAAATACTATTATCAGGTTTGTTGCTAAATATGGTGAAGAGCGGTGCAAGAAAGGAATCATTCAGGTAGTTGCTTGACTAGGTACACTAGAATTATTGTATCATTTAGAAGGGAAACCATTTCAATAGATTAGGGTAGGTAGGGGTACAAATAAGCCCGATACTTTGAGTATCTTCTAAGTTTTTGTTTTAGATTTCTTTTCATTTTTAGATCCGTGTCTTTCAAACTTTAGTTTCAGCACAGTTATGGTTTCACCATTCAAGTTTTCAAGGTGAAATAGTATGTTCATCTTGATGGATGGCAGTGGATAAGTTCAATTGTAGTTTCAATTCAGATTTCAGTATGCTAATAAGCTGACTAGCCAAGCATGTGGTCTATTTTATCAGTCTAAGTCAGAAGGAACAATCAGCTAGTTTCTAGTCACTAAGTTGCATGAGAGATCAAGGTACAAGTTTTGGGATCAACCAATGGATCAGGCTACTAATATATGGTGTTCTTGACACCTCCTGAAGGAGCTTCCATCCCTAGCTGGAGCCACTGTTAGAACCCTGTAATTTACAGTATCACAAGGTGACTGTGTACTTTCTCTTTGCAAATATTTCGTACTGTACATATATGTCAATATTCAAAATATTTTCCAAAGTAAGAATCAGAGGAAACAAAGGCAACAGAGAGGCAAGGAGCAACATTAGACCATTAGCAAAGATAAAGGCAACAAAGAAGTAGTTAAAGCAGAAGAAACAGCAAAGGCAGAGTCGTGAACATGTTGGGCAGAGTAGTGAACATTAAAGCAGGTCAAGTAGTGAACGAGTCAAAGTATTACACGAACAAACTAAGAAACGAACGGGCATGACCAAATAAAAAAAATCGACAAATCACAGCAAAGGAGCAGTTAGGACCGTTGGATCTGAGCTTTGATCAACGATAGAGATTGAATCAAATCATCACATTACAAAACCTTTTTCATTTTATTTTCCTTAAAAAAAATTAAACTTCACCCATTTCCACCTTTCCGCTTTATATTCCTACTTTACCTTTTTCACCGCTATATCATTGTTCTACGTCCGATTTCTCGATTTCCCCAGTTGTGATTAAAGTGGGGCATTCTCCTTGACACATCACCTCTCCCCCACCATCCATCGCAATATCGCAACTTTACCTGTTCAACCACCATTTCGCATCGCAAATATTATAACTTATCGTTTGAAGCACCCGCAATGTATTTTTTTTAACCTGCGATGTGGTTGGCCCCACCACAGTAGCTCCGCCCTCGCTTCAAGCCATTTGAAATTCCATGAAACCTTGTAAACTTTACCTCATCATAGAAAACATTCGTCGCTTTATAACTTCGCCGATGTGGGTGGCTCTATCTTTCCACATCATCCTCCAATCGATGCACATCACACTTCACATCTTTCAGAGTTTACCTTTGTTGCTTAATGTTAAGAATTACAATCTGCAGGTTGCGGTCCGATCCCACCTCTCCTCCATGTCATCGCCTTCTCCCTACACTTCACACTTCACATATTTTAGAGTTTACCTTTGATGTTAAATGTTAATATTTGCGATCCGCGGGTTGCGATCTGGTCCCACCTTACCCACCATGTCGCCTATGCACTTCACATCGCATCAACGATTCCATTCCATATAACTTAAACTGTAAAACATGTGATGTGCGAATTTATATGGATGCGATAAGGTTTAGAACTAAAACCTAAACATTTTCAGGTCCGGGTAAATGGTTTTTTATGATGTTTTGTTTAAAAAGGGCCAAGTCTGGCATATGAGGTTTGAACATTAGTTTATGAAGAAATAAGTTTAAACATAGCCGAAAGGGCTCAGGTAGCAAAGAGACATTTAGGGTCAAGTCTGGAAAGGTGCTTAACAAAAATATGTTATGTTATAATGACATAAAGGACTTCTGGTGGAAATAAGCCCCGAAAAGGTGTGCAAGCAAAGAATGTTGAGTCGGGAAAAGGGCGTCTAGGCAAAAAATTTATGGTATAATAAGAAGAAGCATAAAATGAAGTAGAACACATCAACACCATCACCAATCAATGGAAAGTGGCCAGCACTACACATATTTGATTATCCAACACCGGTGTTCTGAAGAGCAGGGCCAAATGTTAGAGCCACCATTGGTTACCTCTTCGTGGCCATCACAGCCACCTCCAAGCTTATTTTTTGATCTTTCGAGGAGCCATTGAAGCATTTGGATCTACGAAGAGTTTCCCAAAATTAATTCTACAGGCGGTGTCTTTGTCAGAGATTTCTGATCAGGCCTTGCATGGCCACACTTGTCCATTTTCTATTAAATTGTAATCAATGAAAGGTTGCGGAGTAATACAAGGAAACTGACTTAGTTTTTAGATAAATACTACTTTCCTTAGCAGTATGGGGAGTTGGAAAATGGGACACTGCTAAAAATTGCATTGTAAGAAGTATTGGAACACTGTAACTGTTTGAGCTGTGCATCAATAATAAGAGACAATTCACAGGATTATTGATCTACTTTAATGGTGATGTTTTTCCTCTGTGTTAATGTTTTTCCTTTGTCTTTTCATGTTGTGTATCAATTTATCTGATTTTAAAACATAAAATTTAGATTAAGATTTGTTAAGAGAGCACCTTCATTTTGTCTGTGTTTTTTATCTTAATGTTTTCCTCTGAGACCTAGATGTAGAATTCATATACGGTTTGATCTGCATTTACGCTGAACCTTAATCTCCTCCTCCTTTCCCATTTCACACTGCTAGTAAGATCCAGTCTACATAATTAGCTTTCCCTGTGAATGTCCTTGAAAATTTGATGCACAATTCAGCCTTTTATGAATCCATAGCCCAATGGATTAAGTCTCACAGCTCTATTTTTCCAACCACCCAATCAATAAAAAAAAACAACCCCCATCACTATAACTAGCCTAATATCAGCAGTTAGAGTTATCAAGTTAAATCATAAAAAAAAGAGAGAGCCCTCTCTGAGTCTAGGAAGGATAGGTCCTGAACTCCAAATTGGTTTGATGCTATCCTCTGTCATTTGTTCATGCCAATATTACAAATTACATAGTGACAACATAATGGCGATCATACTGGGGAGAACACTTATTGAATGAACTTAGTGTTTCTTCAGAACTCAGAAACTCCAGTCAAAATTAGATGATTCAAGTATTTTCCAAGATTTTTATTTGGTTGTTAATGGTGGAAAACAAGCCAGACACAAGAAAGTTGAAATCATCCACCTGGCGACTCCAATTTAGACTAGTTCCATTCAAAGACTCCACTGGAGGAAGGACCTAAAACATGACTAATTAGCCTAGAAAGAGAAAGTATTCAAGCCCAAATTGGATTCAAGAGATTGTTGTTTTTATTTGTAACTATGTTCTATCCTACTTTAAGCCTGATCAAGAGTACACTGCCAAGTTTTACATTGATCATTGGAAAATTGGTGAGCCTCAGAGCTAAGCCCCAAACTGTGGACCATGTACATACTTATATACCTGTGCACATCCTGGATGCACTTGTGGAAAACCTAGTGAAACATGAGCCTCAGGCTTTATCTCCTGCTCCTGCTAAATTCCCACATGGTTATAAGCCTTTGGATTTACTGCCTATACCTGTAAAATTCCTAGACAGATTCAAGCCTCTGGTTTTTCCTCCTATCCTCCATGACGTCCCTGCAAATTTTATCAATAATATACCCAGATTTGATGGAGAAAGTGCAAAGATCACTGCACAAAATCTCATTCAAAATCTTGAGGATTTCCTTGATCTGTTTGAGGTGGGAGAAGAAGATGTGTGTATCAGAATGTTTGCCCTATCATTGCAAGGTAAAGTTAAAAATTGGTTTAAAGATCTTCCAGTTGCAAGCATTAACAATTATCATCAATTCACTCAAGTTTTTCTGGATAGATGTGTGGTCCTGGGAAATATTTTTCTCATCATGGAAGAGTATAACCATTTAAAAAGACAACCAAGGGAGACAATACAACACTTTTAAGCCAGGTTCAATAAGGTATACCATTCAATACATTATAAGATACAACCACCCCTCGGATGGGCCCTCTTGCACTACCCAGATTCCTTTGACCGAGAGATTGCATTCTAGTTAAGAGAAAGGGACCCTGCAACCACGGAAGAAATGAAAAATATGGCAGTTGATGTGGAATCCAATCTGCTGAATAGAGAGGAAAATTTAAAAGAAATGAGGAAGGGAAAAATAGAAAAAGAACAACTGATATCTCTTGAGATAAAACTAGATATATTGACAAATACAGTCAATGAAATGATGCATATGATTAGCAGGAAAGAGGAAATTGCTTTTCAGATACCTCATGTTCCATTAGTTTCAGAAAAGACAAACATCAATGTAATCATGCAATTTTCAGCCCATCCTGGACACCCTAAAACAATAAATTATTGTTTCATGTAATCTATCCACAACACAACCCAAGAGGAAGTCTAAAATCAGGAGGCAGGGAAATCCTCAGCAGAAATGTACATGATAGTTGACCTTGCATATAGAGGTATCCATCTCAAATATGATTATCAAGAGGAAGACTGTAAGTTTGACATTGAGGCTGACTGTATAGAGCAACCAACATTGTCTCCATGGGAAGAAGAGGCCTAGTCACCACCATGCAAAGACAAAAACCAAACTTTGCATGTTGAGCAAGATTGCAAGGAGGAAAATGTAGGAAGTTGTCAAGTAAGTACAAAATGCCTTCCTCTATCTTTTGCCTCACTCTTAAGAGAGAATTACAAGAAAGTTGCAAATATGAAGGAGGAGGGATTCTCTAATGAGTTAGTTGAGGAAAAGAGGGATGATACAAAACCTTTTTTAGATCCAGAAGTTCTCCCCTTGAGTCATCTTGAAATCATAGAATCTGAAAAAGAGGAGGAACCAATATATATTGAGTCATTACCCTTATGTTTCAATTCATTTCATATTGTGAAAGGGAATCTGGATCACATTTTAGTTAATAATCATAGGAGAAGAGATCTCTCTCACCAATCAGATGAGGAAATCAGGGATGATAAAATATATGTTTTATATCCAGAGGTTCAACCCTTGAGTTATTTTGAATGTCAAGTAGCAGATGAAATCACAGAGTCTGAAACAGATGATGGATTGATCCAGTTTGACTCTCTACCTTTGTGCTTTAATGCATTTTAGATTATAAAATGGAATTGGGATCAAATTCTGGCTGATAGTTATAAGAGAAAACATGAGGCCTCAAAAGAACCAACACTACCATCTAAAACACCACCTGACCCAATAGCAGACGCGTTGGATGGTTTATGATTTCAAAGTCAATCTTCCTGTGTTCATAATTCTCTCAAAAGCTGCTATAATATGGATATGATCTAATAGTCTTCCCCATTGTCCGATTCAGTAGAAGTAGTGGCACAACACTCATCAGGTAGCATGCAAACATGTTCCAAGTTGATTGAATACCTAGAGAGCACATCTGCAGTACCAGGGTATGAAGCTGAGTGGGCTGAGTCAAAATACCCAGAAATAAATCAAGAGTATCTTGATCCAGTGGCTGTTTATATGGAGGAATTGTTCTTTACAAAGGTTGCACATATTTCCGGCATGACAATTGTTTTTCAAATATACCAAGATCCATGTAAATCAGATCATGTCAGGAATTTCTATCAAATACTATTATCAGGTTTGCTGCTGAATATGGTCAAGAGCAGTGGAATAAATGAGTCATTCAGGTAGTTTCTTGACTGGGTACACTAGCATTATTGTATCATTTAGAAAGGAAACCATTTTAACAAATTAGGGTAGGTAGGGGTGCAAATAAGCTCGGTACTCTAAGCATCTTTTAAATTTTAGTTTTAGATTGATTTTCATTTTTAGATCCGTGTCTTTCGGACTTTAGTTTCAGCACAATTATGGTTTAACCATTCAAGTTTTCAAAGTGCTTCAATATGCTCAGCTTGATGTATTGCAGTGGATAAGTTCAATTGTAGCTTTAGTTTAGATTTCAGTATGCTAATAAGCTGATTGGACAAGCATGTTGTCTATTTTTATCAGTCTAAGTCAGGAGGAACAATCAGCTAGTTTGCGCTCACTAAGTTACCTGACAGATCAAGGTACAAGTTGTGGGATCAACCAATGGATCAGGCTACTAATCTACAATGTTCTTGACATCTCTTGGAGGAGCTATCATCCCCAGCTAGAGCCACTATTAGAACCTTGTAATTTACAGTATCACAAAGTTACTGTGTACTTTCTTTTTGCGAATTTTTCATACTGTACATATATGTCAATATTCAGAATATTTTCCAAGGCAAGAATCAAAGGAAACAAAGGCAACAGGGAGGCAAGGAGCAGCATCAGACCATTAGCAAAGACAAAGGCAGTAGAGAAGAAGTTAAGGCAGAAAAAACAACAAAGGAAGAGTCATGAACATGCTGGACAGAGTCATGAACACTAAAGCGGGTCAAGTAGTGAACAATTCAAAGTATTACACGAAAAAACTAAGAAACGAATGGACATGACCAAAGAAAAAAAATCGGCAAATCATAGCATAGGAGCAGTTAGGACTGTTGGATCTGAGATTTGAACAATGGCAGAGATTGAATCACATCATCGCATTACAAAACCTTTTTCATTTTATTTTCCTTTAAAAACATTAAACTTCACCCATTTCTATCTTTCCCCTTTATATTCCTACTTTACCTTTTTCACCCTTATATCATTGTTCTACCTCCGCTTTCCTGATTTCCACAGTTGCGATTAAAGTGGGGCCATGCTCCCTGACACGTCACCCCTCCCCCACCATCCATCGAAATATCCCAAATTTACTTGTTCAACCACCGTTTCGCATCGCAAATATTATAAATTATCATTTGAAGCGCCCACAATGTGTTGTGTTTAACCTGCAATGCGGTTGGCCCCACCACAGAAGCTCCACCCCCGCTTCAAGCTGTTTGAAATACATCGATATATCATGAAACCTCATAAAATTTTCCTTACCGTAGAAAATATTTGCCAATTTATAACTTCCCTGATGCAGTGGGCTCCATCTTGCCACATCGTCCTCCAATCGACGCACATCGCAGTTTGCATCTTTCAGAGTTTACATTTGATGCTTAATGTTAAGACTTGCGATCTACAGGTTGCAGTTTGGTCCCACCTCTCCTCCACATCACCACCTTCTCCCTGCGCTTCTCACTTCACATCTTTTAGTTTACCTTTTCTTTTAAATGTTAAGATTTTCGATCTACAGGCTGCAGTCCAGTGCCACCCTACCCACCATGTCGCCTCCATACTTCGCATCACACTTCTGATTCCATTCCTTATAACTTAAACTAAAAAACATGCGATGTGCGATTTTCTATGGATGTGATAAGGTTTAGAAGTAAGATATAAACATTTTCAGGTCCCGATAAATGGTTTTTTACGATGTTTTGTTTAAAAAGGGCCAAGTTCGTCATATGAGTTTTGAACATTAGTTTATGAAGAAATAAGGTTAAATGCAGCTGAAAGCGCTCGGGTAGCAAAGAGACATCGAGGGTCAAGTCGGGCAAGGTGTTTTACCAAAATTTTTATGTTATAACGGCATAAAGGACTTCTGGTGGAAATAAGCCCTGAAAAGTTGTGCAAGCAAAGAAGGTCGAGTCGGGAAAAGGGCGTCCACACAGAACTGTTATGGTATACTAAGCAGAGGCGGAAAAGGCAGTAGAACACATCAGCACTATCACCAATCAATGAAAAGTGGCCAACACTGCACAGATTTTATTACCCAAAGCCGGTTTTCTGAAGAGCAGGGCCAGAATTCAGACCACCACTGGTTACCTCTTGGTGACCATCACAACCACCTCCAAGCTTATATTTTGATCTTTTGAGGAGCCATTGAAGCATTTGGATCTACAAAGAGTTGCCCAAAATTAATTCTACAGGTGATGTCTTTGTCAGATATTTCTAATCAGGCCTTGCATGGCCACACTTTTCCTTTTTCTATTAAATTGTAATCAATGAAAGGTTACCGAGTAAGACAGGGAAACCAACTTAGTTTTTAGATAAATACTGCTTGCCTTAGCAGTATGGGGAGTTGGAGAATGGGACACTGCTGAAACTTGCATTGTAATAAGTATTGGAACACTGTAACTATTTGAGTTGGGCATTAATAATAAGAGACCATTCAGAGGATTCTTGAGCAATGTTAATGGTGATGTTTTTCCTCTGTGTTAATGTTTTTCCTTTGTCTTTTCATGCTGTGCATCAATTTATCTGATTTCAAAACATAAAATTTAGATTAATTTTTGCTGAGAGAGCACCTTAATTATGTCTATTTTTGTTATCTGTTGGAACGAGGTCTCCTAACAAGCTGCGAAACTGGTCCATTTTGATTACTTTTGATTATATTTAGTATATCGAAAGGGTTTTGGGGCAGGTCAAAGCCTCGAACGCATTGTAATGGGTTAAAGGGTAAACTAGGGGTCTAAAAACCATGGGTTGCGAACCATAGGAAAGTCGAGGCTAGATTATTATAAATAGAGATGTATTTTTTATCGTAAAGGATAGGAATTGATGAGATATTGATGCAATCTGTGGTTTAAGCTATCTGTTTGGGTTTTTGGGGAACAGACTCCTGCTGGCTGTGTGCACGAAGATCCTAGTCTAACTGTGTGCGGACCCTGCTGCTGTGTGCAAAGGTTGGGAAGGGAATTGTAAGGGATGATTTATGAATGAATGAATGCAAAGGATTATTAGAGATCTGAATCTGTGAGTACTATTGTATGAATTGCTGATAATTACTGTGTTATGGATTTTCTGTCTTTTCGTTGCGAAGATTCATGTACTGAATGCTTGGATCTAGATCTATTGTGCTCTGTTTATATAATGTTGTGTTGATGTTATAGAAAGAATATAATTATAGATCTAGTGCACGTGGATGCAAATAGATACATAATTAACCCTGCGAAGAAACAAGGTAATCTGGGAATTACAGAATAGAACGTAGCCCTGCTTGCCTTACCCTTCCTTTCTTAGGGTGCGGAAACCTAGTTCCAGCACCCACCCATACTACTTCGGGTGAGATTGTGACCTACGAAAGCGGGTCACTGCCGAAAGGGCCAGTAGTATAGGGGTTTGTTGGCAAACCTTGCACGCCGAACCTGGGTTAGGACCCCTCAAGCCAAAAAATGGTTCCGTTGCTGGGACCAGAAGAAGTTTGAGAGAGGAATCGGGTAATGACAAGAGAATACTAGAAGCCTGAAAGAAAAGAGATTGAGGACTGGTTCGAAAGATAGATCTAGGAGGTTGCAGTAAATGAAAATCGCAGTGAGAAGTTAATGGTGGAAATGTGGAAAAATAGGTATGTCCTTACTGAAAGCTATGAAATATTCTTTGTGACTTTTGCGATTGAACTCCAAGAGTGGTTGGCTAGACTGGTTGAATTCCAGAAGTGCTAGAAGGACGAGCGGGTCACTTTGTGGACCCCAGAGTTGCTCGAACAACTTGAGAAAACTGATAATACTATCACACGCATGGTGGATCACTGGGTGGATAGTGTGCTGGGAGGATTTGTGACAGAATTTTCCATTGATCAGTTTGTATCATACTCTGAAGCCAAACGACGATTTTTCAAAGGATTCCAAGGCAAATTCCTGAGGACATTACCATTGCTAATCAAAAAATTATTATGTGAAAAGAGCATTCTGTCTAGTCATACTGACTGAATGACCTTGGATCTAGACGAGAGTGCGACCCGGAGTGGTAAATACTATCGGACCAACCTTGACGGAGGGAGATCTGCCTACAATCCATTGTAGGAACTAGCTGCACAAGATCCCTCGACTACATCGCCACCTCGAACAAGCAAAGGTAAGAATTCACCTATACCGCCACCCCCCCTAGACACTGATATGGAAGCGCATTTAAAACTACCTACCTTCAAGGGGGTAGGAGATGAGGATATGGACTGGTTTTGGTTTGTGGAAGACTCTGTCTGGACTATGCAGAATGTGGCAAGTGACACGATCAAGAGGGTGCAACTGTCTTTAGCATTCGAAGATAGAGCTCTGGACTGGTATATGCAATACGTTGCCTAGAATGGGACCGCTTCCATTCAAGATATAAAGGATGCTCTGAAGCAACAATTCCGGAAGCCGAAATCTTATTCCCAACTGGTAGCGGAAGTAAAGGACTTCAAACAAGGTGCATCTGAGTCAGTATGGGAGGCTGATCAGCGATTAAAGAAGGAAATTAGGGAAGGAGGGTTCGAGTATGATGATAGACAACATACAGAGTGGTTCATCGCCATGTTGTTACCTCACATGTGTATGTCGATGAGTCATCAGACCTTTAAATCACAGGAGAAAGTTGTGGAAGTCGCTATGAAATTAGAAGCTGCACCCCGAGAGGATACGTCAGCAGGGGTAAAAAAAATCTAGGAACAACTTGGGGCTATGCATATGGAGATACAAAACCTGCGAAAAGAGTGAGGAAAGGAAATTTGCATAGATCTTTGGTGTATACGTTGCTGGGTGTCTAGCCATACGAAGGATTAGTGCCCTCTGCTGACCGATTATATGCAAGCTGGAAGGCCTAGTCCGATACGCCCAGGGGAAAGTAGGGAACCTATCCTGTTGCAGCCAGGATCAAGCGGATCTACGCTATGGTGTGGTGATTGTCAGGTAGTAGGCCTACATTATATGAACCATTGCCCTCGGTTGGGTGCGTATGTCCCAGAACTAAAGCAACAATGGTGCCAATTCTGCTGATCAGTGGGACATGATGAGAAGAACTGTTGCACATATGACTTAATGATGGATCGTGGGAACTTATATTGGGTGAAATCAGACCCTACATCGCCAAGACTTGCTGCGCAATTTTGAGGATCACCGGCCCGAGGCAGAGGAGGTCAGGGAGGAAGCGCAGGTCGAGGAAAAGGTCAGCTAATCTGTTATAACTATGGAGAAATAGGGCACTTTGCCAGAGAATGCCCTAATCCCACCAGGACGTCATGTAAATATTGTAGACAGCTGGACCATGAGGTAGAATACTTCCCAATTTTAATAGCCAAGATGCAAGAAAAGAAACCTACCCCTACGCAGAATGTACAGAGGGTCAAAATTGAGCTAAGGGAGGCAGATCCAAGTGTAAGAGTCATGACATGTAGTGGGCTGGACACCTAGGGAAACGAAGAAGGGATTGCCTCTCGGAAAGGAGTGTCTTGCAAAGAACAAGCACCATTGGCAGCCCCTGCGCAGCCTCAGATCGAAGAAGGAATTGAGCCCTTTTTAAAGGAATGTCTAAAGTTGCTAAGGAATCTGTAGGCGGTAGGAAATCTCCTAGCATTACTGAATACCTGCGCAGCTCAGCCCAATTTGATCCCTGAGACCAAGGATATACACAAACTGTACAACTATAAGAAACGCACCAGGAGAGAAATGCAATTAACTGCACAGATCAGAGACTATGAAATGGATCAGGTTATCTTAGATCTTGGATCAGATGCCAATGTCTTACCAAAAAAAACATGGAAACGAATGGGAGAGCCTAAACTGGAATGGTCCACTATCCAGCTGTGAATGGAAAATCAACAGAAAATCATCCCTCTGGGTAGGTTACCAAAGGTCATGGTTGACATTGCATTGGTCAGGGTCCTAGTTGATTTTGAAGTAATAGAAATAGTTGAAGACGCGGACCCCTACCTTGCGCTCCTCGGGCTAGACTGGGTAATAGACATGGGGGGGTCATCAATCTCAAGAAACACAGCATGGTGTTCGAAAACAAAGGTACGTGTGTCATAGTACCCTTAGATCTAGCAGAAAGTGCGCGGTATACAGAGCCAGCCTATGCAAAGAAGGAATTAGATCAAATTTATATGATAACTGCACATGAGGAAGATTAGGTTAACCCCACGGATGAAGGAATGCTCTATTGGAAAAAGGATATTGAATGTTTTTCCAGCTCTGATGAGGAGCTAGAGAATTGGAAAGGTCAGTTGCATGAGATTTCAGCGCTTCGAAGCCTTCAGACCATCATGAATTTCCATTGCATCTCTACCATAGAAAGAACCTTGCCCTGACAGGAGGACGTAGGTGATAATCAAGAGCCTGAGGAACCTAAGATTCCCATGGAACGTACGCCAGAAGCACTACTGCTAACCCGATGCGAAGCACCTACACAGGGACCGATATTCTTTACTTAGGGAAAGTACTGGAGTAGGGTGATCTTGCGTATAGGAACCCCTGTGGCCAGATGGGCTCCGAGGTCAGTCGACCTACGTGGATACCTGCTAACGTACAACACTCAAGGGCACGATCAAACCTTGCCTGACCAGACTTACCAGGGTACCACTGACCTAAGCATGTGTAGGATTACGGACCTATCTACAACCCTGTATATCCAGGAGAATCTACGAACATATCAAGTAATAAATAACATGAGGACATATGATGCAGCCTTCTCACACAAGGACGTCCCACCCATGAACAAAGTAAAGGCCTCGAAAAGACTGCTGATCAACTTGCAGGTACACCTCACGTCAACCCTCATTCAAGGTATGCAAATGACCTGCAAGCGTCATCCATGGTCTGACATTCCATGGACACAACCTTGGGCATGAAGGATGACCGTTAGCACATCTTGATTTAACAAGAAAAGACCCTTGCAAGCATGAAATCAAGTGGCCGATCATCAATGCAGCCATTTATGATAAGCACGGTCCAACAGATTGAGGGTACATGCCACGCATGAGCTACTTCTCCATTAAATAGCTTTGGCTAGGGGGCGGATGGTTCGAAAACTTTGGGTCAGGCTATTTATTCACCCTTCAATAGGCTTTGGCTATCTGTGTTCTGGATTTTTGTGTTCATCCATATTTTCGGTAACACTCGTCTCTCTATTAGAAGGATGGACCCCAACCCGCCAAATGAACTGTTAAGAGGACCTGGGAATGCTGAGTGCAGTAATAGGAGTGAGCACAGGCTTCCGATAGAAAGGATTGTCTATGAACCATGCTCAGAAGGAACATTGCGGTACAGGGATATGCTGCGACTTCTCTACCTCTTCATAACGCTACCCACCAGAAGCAATGTATGTTCACTCCCTCGCGCTGCCATAGTTTGAACTCCTGACCTAATTGCTTGGGAAATTCAAGTAGACTTAGCACAGCTATCTAGTACAAAGTTACAAAGCCTATCCTCCAGAGTGTTGCGAGAGGTTCGCTGCCGTGATCGAGACAGGCGACAACAGTATGACATACCTCCAGAAGTACGAGCCCAGCAGATTGATGTGGTCACTGATGTAACGCGTATTATTTAGGAGCAGCTGGCGCAGGGAGCCCAATTGGTCGAAACATCTACGCAGCTATGGACGAAACTACAGCACCATTCCACACTTCAGCATGTCCAGCAGGAATTACAGTAGGCAAAAGCTGTTCTGGAGCAAGTCCTAGCCTCCACACCTTCCCCCGTCTCCACGCAGCGCCTAGCCGCCATGCACAGGATTGCGGACCTTCGCCACTCCAAGCAGGTTGTTCAAAAATAGTTGAAGCTATGGTTTGATAACGCACTCCAGCTTGCAAATGATGCTCAGTCCGCCATCGCACGCCTCCACCGGCTGTTAGAACGGATTGCTGCGGATACAGATGGGCCTGCCTCTCTAGCGCTGGTCAACATTGCGCAACAAGATGCGGCCCAAAGTCAGGACGTACTCCCTCCAATTTTCTGCAGTCTGGCTACCTTGCACGCGCAAATAGAAGCCACACCAGTGTAGTGACTCAGGACAAGTCACAAGATTGTGTTGGGGCATTGTTGGAACGGGGTCTCCTAACAAGTTGCGAAATTGGTCCATTTTGATTATTTTTGATTATATTTAGTATAGCGCAGGGGTTTTGGGGTGGGTCAAAGCCTTGAACACATTGTAATGGGTCAAAGGGTAAACTAGTGGTCTGAAAACCATGGGTTGCGGACCATAGGAAAGTCGAGGCTAGATTATTATAAATAAAGATGTATTTTGTATCGTAAAGGATAAGAATTGATGAGCTATTGATGCGATCTATGGTTTAAGCTATCTTTTTGGGTTTTTTGGGAACAGACTCCTGCTAGCTATGTGTGTGGAGATCCTAGTCCAGCTGTGTGCATACCCTGCTACTATTTGCACAGGTTGGGAAGGGAATTGTAAGGGAAGATTGATGAATGAATGAATGCAAAGGATTATTAGAGATCTAAATCTGTGAGTACTGTTTTATGAATTGCTGATAATTGTTGTGTTATGTATTTTCTATCTTTTCACTGCGAAGGTTCGTGTACTAAATTCTTGGATCTAGATCTATTCCGCTTTGTTTATATAATGCTATGTTGATGTTATAGGAAGCATATAATTATAGATCTAGTGCACGTGGATGCAAATAGATACATAATTAACCCTGTGAAGAAACAAGTTAACCTGGGAATTACAAAATAGAACGCAACCCTGCTTACCTTACCCTTCTTTTCTCAGGGTGCGAAAACCTAGTTCCAGCACCCACCCATACTACTTCGAGTGAGATTGTGACTTGCGAAGCAGGTCACTGCCGAAAGGGCCAGTAGTATAGGGTTTTGTTGGAAAACCTTGCACACCAAACCTGGGTCAGGACCCCTCAAGCCAACATTATCATAATGTTTTCCTCTGAGACCTGGATGCAGAATTCAGAGACGGTCTTCTCTGCATTTACGCTGAACCTTAATCTCCTCCTTCTTTCCCATTTCACACTGATAGTAAGATCAAGTCTGCATAGTTAGATTGTCTTGTGAATGCCCTTGAAAAGTTGATGCACAATTCGGCTTTTTATGACTCCATAGCCCAATGGATTAAGTCTCACATCTCTATCTGTCCAACCACCCAATCAATCAAAACAGACAACCCCCAACACTCTAACTAGCCTAATATGAGCAGTTAGAACTATCAAGTTTAATCATAAAAAATAGAGAGAGCCCTCTCCGAGTCTAGGAAGGCTAGGTCCTAGACTCCAAAGTTGTTTGATGTTGTCGTCCATCGTCTGCTATTTCCAATATTACAAATTATGGAGTGACAACAGAGGGCAACCGTATTCTGGACCTATTCCTGGGGCAAGACAACCTCACGTTCAGTATTCACAGGTTCAATAGCCCTTCCAACAACTGAACATATCATATTCGTATGTTTAGAAACCTAACATCCCTTATGTTCAATAACCGAAAATAAAATATCAATATATTCCATGACCGAACGTTTCTCAACAATATGTCCAGCAACCCCAGCTCTCAGCGAGTGCTATTGTGTCTAACCCTTAGTTTAGTTCTTACACCCAATATGGTCTGAATCTCCTTCTGGGTCAAACTGTTCCTCTCCCCAATCAGCTTACTACTCAATACCAACAATTTACTCAAGGTCAGTACCAACAAACCCAATTTGGGCCTCAACCTGGTGCTCAATATCAATATTTCTTCAGTACCAACAGGCCCAATCAAGACCTCAGGCTGGACCCTATGTATAATATGGACCACAGGCTGGACCCTATGTTCATCAAGGACTGTAGGCTGGATCCTATGCTTAGCAGGGACCTCAGGCTAGACCTTATGTTCAACAAGGACTGCAGATTGGACCCTACGTTCAACAGGGACCGCAAAATGAACCTCATGTTCAGCAAGGACCTTACCGACAAAGTCCACAACCTCAGTTCCCATAAGGGTCTTATAAAAAACCCTAGCAAGGTCCCTACGAACAATATTTGCAACAAGGTCCTTACTAGCCATGGGGGCAGTATGCGTATCCAGGACAAAATCCTCCTTAATGGGGGAAGAATATGAATCAACCAGGTTGGAACCCCCACCTTTTTTCTCCTCATCATCTGCCCTTTCCATTCTTGACTGCGTTGGAATTTCTAGATGTGTCAAAGCTCACAAATCATCCCATCCAGCATCAGTTGCATTGGCCGCCAATTCCAACTAAGATTCCAGGATATTGTCCAATGTTCGAAGGAAAATTTTGGGAAGAACCCCAAACCCATGTTATGAAATAACACTTGTGGCGTTCCTCTAATTCTTGGGTCGACGATTCTATTCGTCTTTGTCTTTTCCAGTGTACTTTGATTGGTACCACAAACAAATGGTATATTGAGATCCCTTGAGGAATTTTCTTCGATTTCAATTCCTTGGCTATGGATTTCCTCACTCACTTCTAGGTACCTGTATGGTATGAAACCGACACCCACCTTTTCCCTTCAATGAAGCAGTCAATTGCTACACATATTTAAAATCACTTTCATGAATGGAAGCGTCACCATCGCCTAATCAAATATGAGATCCTTGATTAGCTATTGACTTAATGGTTTACGAAATCATTCGTTCCCAGGATTTCTAAAGATCTTTCCATGGGTGGCTATGTCACGGAAGAAGAGGTAATTTCCAGAGCTCAATACCTTGATTTGGTTTATTCCCAGTCTGGGACTATATATGAGTTATTACTTGACGCACCATGACCTTCGACTAATCCTGCATCATCTCAGTCTCCTGTTACGCCTCCGGTGGATGGTGTTATTGGGACAGTGGATTATACTGATAATAGTGTGCCTAAAGCTTCTTCGAATTCTAAATCCACTACTGTCGCTGCTTCCCCCACTTCTTTGAGTAACTAGAAGAATCCTAGTAAAACCTTAGAGGTAAATTCTGTCCAATCTACCACAATAGATAAATCATTGAAATGTAAGAAAAAGGGTAAAGGCAAGTCTAAATCCAAAAACCATAAACAAGATTCAAAGAAATCATTTGCTGACAATTCTTCAACATGTAAGACCAACTATCCTTGTATGATATGTGATCATGATCATTACACCAAGGATTGTCCACAGTGTGCCGAAGTTTCCCGTCTTCTGAAGGGCGCACCCGAGACTCTGGATGTTTTGAAAGAACCTTTCCCTTCTCAACAGATAAAAATGGTAGATCAAGCTCACTTGTCTGGAAGCTCTCAGGTTTTCATGGCTTGAGCACAATATATTTCCAATACCACAAGAATGAAAGAATGTCCCAATCCGTCCAATGCTCTGGTAGAGTTTGAAGTTACAGATCACCCTTCCTCTTCCACGCCCCCTACCTTTGGTCCTCTCCAGATTGAGAGATCGAGTAGTGAGTCCATCATCCGACCACCCCCAAAAGGCGTTCTTTGAAAATCGTCTTATAATCCGATTGCGATAGCAAGAAAACACTACAATATTGTAAAAGATCTAGCTCAAGCGCCTTCGATGATGTCAACTTTGGAGGTCCTTCAGTTGTGCCCATCACAATAGAAGGCACTACTCTCTAATATTGGAGGGATTGATCTTGCAGATTATAATCTGATTACTTTCGATCTTGAGAATTTCGTTCCTCGCCTCCCATCTCAAGTAGCTTTCCTAATTCAAGTTACCATTATGGGAAATAATATTCATCGGACTGTCCTTAATGAAGGAGATTCGACCTGCATCATGTCTATAGCATGATGGAAAGGCATCGAATCTCCCCCATTAAGTCAGTCCCCGAATAACTTAGAAGCTTTTGACGGTAGAGGTTCTCGGCCATTCAATATTCTCAAGGAATTTCCCATCCTATTAGAGGGTAAAATGGTAACCATGGAAGTTGAAGTGGTAGATGCCAACTTGAACTATAATCTCCTTCATGGATGTAGTTAGACAAACTTTATGGTTTGCATGGTCTCCACCCTTTTTTGTGTCCTCTGTTTCCCTCATCAAGGGAAGAGAGTGACTGTTGATCAATTGGCTTTCTTCCCCTCTGATTCTTCAGTAGGAAACATTCTGGATGCTGGGAAGACCGCTACTGCTTATGAAAACATTGGGTCAGATCTTCTCAAAGACTCGTCCCTTATGGGAGTTTTTCCACTCCCACCTCCAAATGTCACCTCTGTCAATATGATTTCATCTGGTCATGTTCCATGGATTTTTCCTATTCCCGACCAAGTCGAGAATTTTGGTGACGTTATGCCTCTAAGCCCAGCTGAGAAAATGTATCAAAGTATTCTAATGGCTTCTGAGGCTGCATCCGAAACCAACACTCATTTGGTTTCCTCTCTGGACACTTATGTGGAGTCTCCCTGGTTTGGTTCTTGGGACTCTGATGATCCCTTGAATGAGAATTTCCCCACCGAGGAGAGTATCATGGAGGTAACGTCTCTCGAAGAAACTCTGTGGTATGATGCACATCATCATCCCTCTTTTCTCCCAATGCCAGGTGACATATATGCCTGTCTGGAATCCCATGCTTCGCCAGTACCGACTGACCCACTTCAGATTCTGAGCTTAATTCATGAAGTGTTGTCCGAAGGGGACATGGGAAACATTACTCTGACCATTCCGTTCGACATCTCTGCGATTGTCGAGAATGTATTTTTTTGGGTTTCTTGTTCTCCCCATGAGCTCAAGATTTACATTGATTTCTTCATAAAGCATGACTCGACCACTCCCTTCGACCCCATTCTTACTATTTGGTCACTTTCTCATCGGGGCGTTATTTCCATGCATCGTAACCCTTACTCGGCTAGGGGGCATGGGAACTTTACAGTTGCTATGAATTTTCTCACAAAATTGGCCGAGGTAATGCCTACACGTAGTATCAATGGTAGAAATGTGGGTTTATTTCTGTTGTTCATGGTAGAAATCAGTCATTTGAGTTCATTCTTGAACTCTATCTAAAACATATTATGCTTAATCATAAGTGTGATACTTTGCACATTAGTGTTTTATTCATTAGTGTGCTTTGAGTTGATTTTTGGTGTGATTGTTTGCCTTGCATACATGTTTCCTCTGCTCACCTTGTGTTCCACTTGGTTTGCAAATGTCTTCGAATCATTAAGCTGGTTTGCTAATGGTGCTTTCCATAGCACAAAGAACCTGTCTCCCATAGCATGGGCACTCTTTGCTCCTGATGGCGAGTTGATTAATTTAAAAGGTATTTGTTTGGGTAAAACAACTAAAAATATTTCTGAGTATAGTGCAGTGAAATAACTATTATCGAATGACATTGATCTTGGGATAAGAGATTTGGTTGTAAATAGACTCACAACTCATTGTGTTACAATTAAATGGTCATTAGTCTATGCATAATCCTCAATTTTGTGTATGTATTTGCGTGTTAGATTATTGGAAATACATTTTGATTTGATCACATATCAACATATTCTAAGATGTTTAAATACCGTAACAGATACATTAGAAAAACATGTATTGGATAGAAATTTGCACAATATGTAAAAATCAAGACATCATCATGATACACAAGTAGCCATAGAAACATGCATATATATATATATATATATATATATATATATATATATATATATATATATATATATATATTGTATGAAACTAGCTCAAAAAATACAAGAAAAGAGACATCAACGCCTTATAATTCAGCCACTTCGAGGGGGAAACCTCCTTTACATTACATAAATGAACAATTCTTGGATGATTCAAATGAAAAAACCTCTTTTCTATATATAGGAGTCCATGGGGCCACAATATAATCCTAGACGACCTAACAATAATAATGTAAGGGCACAACAATAACAATAGTGGGGCTTTATGGGGCACAATAATAACAATATGGAGACTACAGGGGTACAAAAATAATAATAAGGGGATACACTAACAAAAATAATGGACTACACTAGTAACATAGGGACCTAACATAACCCTCTCCTTCAAACAGGTGTTGTCCTCAATTCTTGTGTAGCTCTGGATGCTTCTGTATAAAATTCTCATCTTCCCATGTGGAATATTCAGTGGGTAAGTTCTTCCACTTGATGAGATACTCTAAAATTGATCGATTTAGTAGTTGTCGAGTTCTTGTTTCCGTGTCTACTTCAGGTTCCAATATGATTTTTCCTTCCTCATCAAGTTCTAGCAATATTGTTTGAACTGGAAGTTTGTCCCCTATAACCTTCTTTAAGCATGAGACATGGAAAACTAGGTGCATTTGAGAAGAAGCAGGAAGCTCCAATTTGTATGCCACAGTACCAATATTTTGCAATACCTTTTTAAGGACCATAGTAATTTGGAGATAGTTTATTATCCTTCTTAGCTTGATTGAGGGACATATGTTTTTATGGTTTTAGCTGTAAAAATACCCAATCTTCAACATCAAATATTCTCTCGTTGTGATGTTGATATGCCTATTGTTTCATTCGATTTTGTGCCAAATTTAGGTCATCCTTAGAGAGTTGGAGAACTTTTTGTTTATTCTCGATGTGATCTTCCACTTCTTGAACCTTATAATTTTCTCCTAAACATGATGATGGACAGTGGATGATATCCATAAAGTGCCATAAATGGGGTCATTTTTGCTACAGTATGGAAGGAAGTGTTATATCACCATTCAGCCAAAGGTAACCACTTGACCCATTGTGTTTGTTTATCAGATACAGGACAACGAAGATATCATTCCAAACATTTGTTCATTATCTCAGTTTTCCCATCGGATTGAGGATGATACGATACGTTATAGGCTAGTTGAGTACCCAAACAAGAAAATATTTTCGTCCAAAAATTTCCAGTGAAAATGGGATCTCTGTCGCTTACAATAATCTTTGGGTTTCCATGTAGATTTTGAATTGTTTCCATAAATGCAGTGGCAACTGTACTTGCTTTAAATGGATGAGATAATGCAAAAATGTGTGCATTCTTGGTAAGTCTATCAACTACCACCATGATGACACTCTTTCCTTCGAACTTAGGTAAAACTATGATAAAATCCATTGAAACCTTCTCCCAACATTGACTTGGAATGGGTAAAGGTTGTAGCAGACCCGGGGTCTTAATTGTCTCAACTTTATTTTTCTGGAAAACCAAACATTCTACCACAAAATTTTGACTATCAGATTTAAGGCCATCCCAAAAAAAAATCTTTCTTCACCCTGTGGTAATTTTTTAAAAATTCTGAGTTTCCTCCTATGGGAGAGTTGTGCAATTCCAAAAGAATCTTTTGTTTTAGTTGGGAATTCTTACAAAGATATAATCGATCTTTGTACGACAAGGAATCATTTTTCCAACTAAATGCATCATATGTACTGCGATCTTGATGCAATTTTTGAATGAGTTTCCATACTTCTTCTTCATTCTTCCATTCCTCCCTTGCTTCAGTTATCCAATCTGGTTGGATAATAGAAATGGCAAAGAGAAATGCTTCCACCTCCTCATCCTTTCTTGAGAGTGCATCTACAACAACATTTAGCTTCCCTTTTTTGTAGATGATTTCAAATTCATAACCCAACATATTTGTGACCAATTTTTGTTTCTCTTATGAATATAGTCTTTGTTCCAAAAAGTGTTTAAGACTATCATGATCAATTTTTACCTTGAAGTGTCTTCCAATTAGGTAAGGTCACCATTTATTTAGTGCATGTAGTATTTCTAACATTTCCTTCACATAAATAGCTTTTTGTAAATACTTTCATTTGATTGGACGACTTTCAAAAGCAATGGGTCTTCCTTCTTGCATTAAGAAAACACCAATTCCATTTCCTGAGGCATCACATTCCACAATAAATGTTTTTGTGAAGTCTGGCATATCTAAGACCGGAGATAGGCACATTGCCTCTTTAAGATGTTCAAAGGCCTTAGTTCCTTCAGAAGTACATAAATGCATCTTTCTTCAATAATGTTGTTAGAGGTGTTTCTATTATCCCATAATTCTTAACAAAATTGCGATAATACCCTGCTAACTCGAGAAATCCTCGCAACTTCTTTATGGTTGTGGGGACTTTCCATTCCTTAATGGATTTAATTTTGTTATGGTCTACCTTAACACCCTCCTGAGATACAATATGACCCAAATATTCCACCTCTTGTACTCCAAATAAACATTTGGAGGTTTTTGCATATAATTGTTTCTCCTCCAATAGTTTGAGCACCTTATCAAGATGTTGAACATTATCCTTCCAAGACCTTCTTTAGATTAGTATATCATCAAAAATACTAACAAAAATTTCTAAGGAAGGATTTAAAAATGGGATTCATCAACCCTTGAAATGTAGAAGGTGTATTGGTAAGGCCAGAAGGCATGACCAAAAATTCATAATGACCCTCATGAGTTCGAAATGCCATTTTCAGAATATCTTCAGTCTTCATTCTAATTTGATGATATCTTGAACAAAGATCCAACTTGGTAAAATAAATTTCTCCATGTAATTCATCCAATAATTCATTAATCACAGGAATGTGAAATTTATATTTAATAGTGATCTTATTGAGTTCCCTATAATCTGGACAGATTCACCATGATGCATCCTTCTTGTGCACCAATACTAATGGAGCAGAGAAATAACTTTGACTAGGTTGAACTATACCAGCCTCTAACATTTCTGCAATCATACGTTCAATTTCACTCTTTTGGAAATAAGGATATCTGTAAGTCCCGATTTTGGGAGGAACACTTCCTGGAATCAGATGAATAGCGTGATCATGATGAAGAATAGGCTGGATTTCTTTGAGAGTTTCAAACACCTTGGAATGATTGTCCAAGACTTTTTGGGAATATGGAGAAATAGATGATTTTGATGTTGCAGCTTCTGGTGAGCATAATTATGCAATTATGCCTCATTGTTCTTTCTTCAGAAGCTTTGTCATGACATTAGAGATTATTATCTTTCCTAGCTTCCTTGTGATACCTCATAATTCAACTTCCTTCCTTTCGAAAAAAAATTCAAGAAAATTTCTTAAAAATTAAAAGCTATCGTCCCCAAATATTGTAACCATTGTACTCCTAGTACAACATCAACACCTCCCATTGGAATGGAAAGAATTGGACTATTCAATACATATTCCCCCATGGCTATCTTGATATTAGGACATTTTCTAGAATAATTTATAGTTCCTCCATTTTCAACCATCACTTGACATTCTGGTGTTGGGTATAGGAATAAATTCAATTCCTCGGCTACCTTACAATGAATAAAATTATGGGTACTACCTGAATCAATCAAGACTATTACATTTTTCTTCTTGATATGTCCTTCTATCTTGAGAGTTTGAGGAGTGGTAATTCCTACCAATGCATTACAGGATATGGTCAGACTCATTTCTTCTTTATCTAGGGTTGGTTTCTGGTGTATATCCTCTTCTTTTGAAGTTTCTTGTTCATTTTTTTCCTCCTCTTCAAAATCTACGTAAAATAATTTCTTTTCAGCACACTTATGAAATTTAGTGTATTTTCTATCACAACTATAGCAAAGCCCTTTTTCTCTTTTTTCTTCCAATTTTTGTGGTGCCAATCTTGTAGGTTGTGGAAGTATAGGAGTAGAAACACTTCCATCTTTATAGATGTTAGTGGTAGGCTTCCTTGTCGCCATAATTTTACTTTGATTTTTTACTTGCCAACCCGAATGCGTTCTCCAATGAATTAGGTTCCTAAAGCCGAACCTCATGTTGGATGTTATCCTTTAAATTCCATATGAAGACATCAATCCTGTGTTCCTCTGGAATATCAGTTACCCTTATACTCAATTTTTTGAATTCCTAAATGTGCTCCACCATTGTACCCTTTTGTTTGAGATTTATCAATTAGCTAAAGAAGGTGTTTCTCTTTGTATCCTCATAATGTGCTATTCATTCCTCCATAAAAAATGACCAAGTGACAATTTTTTTACGAGAGAAAAGCCATCGATACCATACAAATGTATTTTGTTCTAAATGTAAAGTTTCAATGCGTACCTTTTGTGTGTTTTTCACATTATGGAGATAAAAATATTGCTCCACCTGTAGTATCCATGTTACGGGATCCTTGCCATCAAAATTCCTCATATACATCTTTGGAATATGGTGGGTCTTACATCCAACATTAGAGTTTATGAAACTGCGATTATCATTTATTTTGTTCTCATTATGATTTTCCTGTACTACCTTTTCGCCATTAGGAATCATTTCTTTTATCAACTTTGTCAAGCCATCCTTCAAACCTTCCATGTCTACTTTTATATCATTCTTCATGTCTTCCATGTCAGCTTCCATGTCATCCATCTTAGCTTCCATTCCATTCTTCAACCATCCATTTTAGCTTCCACGCCTTTCTTCAAACCATCCATATTAGCTTCCACACATTTCTACAAAACATCCATATTAGCTTCCACACCCTTCTTCAAACCATCCATCTTAGCTTCCACGCCTTTCTTCAAAACTTCCATTTCATTTTTTGTTTCTCTCTGCGAGAGTGAAATTTGATGCACTTTCTCTTGTAATTTTGATATATTATGTTGCACTTCTTCCTCTTCATGAGTCATAGTAGAGTCTTCTGAGGGATTAATGGGTGTTGAATAATTTTTAGGGGGGCATTTTGAAACCCAATACTGATATCTATGCTTGAATATGCCCTTGGAAACACCTCAAACTGATTTTTCAAACAGGACTTATGAAATTTGAATAAAGAAATACACACCTTTTCTAATGATTTTGAGTAGCTTGATATTGAAACTGATGTATCTCTATGATTTTGGATCCCCAAGAATTTATCTTCTATCCTGTATTAGCCCTTTGAGTCTCTTTACAATGCCACAGGCCTGACCTGATTTGGATTCTTCAAGGTAAAGTTATGCCTACTCTCCCACAATGACCTAGTTATGGAGTGGTTCAGTAAAGAGAAATTGTATGGTGTGCCACGTGTCACTATTTCCTCCTTCGGCTTTGAAATTGATACATAGGAAACTACAGAGCGTGTAATTTCAACCACTTTTTACATAATTCCAATCCGATCCTCAAAAGAGAGATTTATGATGATTTTACCAAGGTCACCTCTTTGAGATGAAATTCGGGAGCCTACAAAAACCCTAACTTCCATAGATCATATCTCCGAAACTGTTTTGAACCAAGATCTAAAATTTTTACACGAATTTCCTAAGTATTTCTTCACAAATGGGTTTTTTTTTAGCATTTGAAACTTCGTAGAAAAAACGTTATAGTGATAATGCCACTATGACCTGTTTGAAGCAGCGAAACCCTAGAATCCAAAGATCTGATACCAAATGTTATTAAACCAGCTCCAAAAATGGAAGAAAAGAGAAATCAACGCCTTAGAATTTAGCCACTTCGATGGGGAAATCTCCTTTACATTACGCAAATGAACAATTATTTGATGATTCAAACGAAAAAACCTCCTTTCTATATATAGGAGTCCATGGGGTCACAATATAATCCTAGATGACCTAACAATAATAATGTAAGGGCACACTAATAGCAATATGGGGACTGCAGGGGTACAAAAATAATAGTAAGGGGGATACACTAACAACAATAAGGGACTACACTAGTGATATAAGGACCTAACAATCAATATATATATATATATATATATATATATATCTTGTCTGTAAAGTGTGTTACATCCAAAATCTGAAAAAATACGGGTTCTGTTATAAAAATGGCTCTCCGAGACTACATTAGTACAAAAAATAAAAACATAGGGCTGCTATTCGCCCACATGGTGCTCATGGTAGTAGGTGACTTCTCGGATTACTCGCCAGAGTAACCGACATAGTCTGCCTAAAACCCCAATGGTATGTCTCTAGAAGCATAGAGGAATCTCATCAAAAGTAGCATATTCTGGAATGCCTCTCATAAGGCCAACTAGGTTCAACTCCAACTTAGCTAGTGCATCGACTCCCTCCTCATAAGGAGCATCCTCTACCAGGCGGGCTACCATCCACGCAATTGGTGACATTATAGGAGGTCTCTGAGGACCCATATCTTTAAACACATCATACGTTTACATTTCAGAATACATAACAAAAAAGATTCAAAAAGTGAAAATGTGAAAAAAGAATAATTTTTACCTGCATTGGTCCACTATGTACCTGGTGTAATAGAAAGATCTAGATCTCCTTTTAAGTCGATGCCAACATATGTGTAGTCCTCAACTACGATAAGTTGACACCACAGCCAACTGAAAAAGGTTGTGGGGAAATGCATCTGTTGGACCCCACCCTATTGGGGCATAATTTCACACCATCTCATCAGCCTCAGATCTCTCGGGGCTGGATCATGGATCTCTAGCCATTAGTACTGAAACAAGGGTACTCTCTCTAGAAAGAAGGTCACCAGAATTGACCTGTACCTGAACTATTTTAGTCACCCTGTCTTGCATTTGGTTAGCTGGCTCTTCATGTTAGCCAGTAACCCCTCACATCAGTTGAACATCATTGGGGCCAAGCAGTCCACCGCATATTGAAAATAAGATTTAGTTGCCTCATGCAATGCCTAGGCTTCTACCACTCTCGTAATGTAATGTAGAATTGTGCACAAGGGAAGCACTCTGATGGAAGAAATGTTACCTTCCTACTCTCTATTTTTCAAGCCCCAGGACAGTATCTTTGGATGAGCATGCTGATACTATCACCCCTTGTGAAAGCTCCAGAGAGTTGGGGCTTCTCCCCTTTCTTGGACAGTCCAATGATGAAATATATGTCCATCACATCTAGCTCTAACTCTCAGCCCCCAATGACAATTAACTGTCGGTCCATGTCCCATATAATGATCGAGTATTGGAGTAGCTCTAGTTGAGCTCTTAGCCCGAATGTTTGAAATAATTTAAAAAACCCGCAATTTTGCAAAGAACTGATGCAACCTTGATCCTTCAAATCTTGGTGGTCTTCCACCTCATGGCCTCATTATTTACATTTGACCAACATCTCTGAGGAAAGCAACTGCAAAACATGTTCAATTGGATTTTTAGGAGTTTTCATTGGAGTAATTGGAAATTAAATATGGATTTGGGTGGATTTATTGTTTTAAAATACTTCCCGCGACCAACGTGACTGTTCAAATTAATCCGGTGTTGGTGGCATGCTTCCCTAACGAGCTAGACATGACCAACATGACCCTGATAGCTCGAAATCACTCTGGTTGTAGACGATTTTAAAACTTTAAATCCTCCCCCCAATCTCCTTATTTCCGAAAAAAAATGAAAAATGAATGGAATCAAAATGAAAAGGAGGCTGAGAGCACTTACCTGACGCTGACGGATCGACGAATGGTGTCCTTGATCGACCGCACTGCTGATTTGAAATTTAGAGGGAAAATGGAAAAAATGCTACTCTCAAAATAAAAAAATGAAAATGAATTATTTTTGGTTTATTTATAGATTTGTGAAAAATTTTCACCAATATTTTATTAATTTTTCTCGATATCCATGATGTTTTATATTTTTGTGCAGTAAATGACTTCCACACAGTTGATGATTATTTCTGATACAAACGAGTTGTGTTTTATCTCTTTTTTGGGCTCTCTAAATGTTTACAAAAAAGGAACGCCCCTGGCTTCAACTTTCAGCGCTTTTTTGACTCTCGAAAAATGAAAATATTGTCGAGTAATTGTCATTTCGAACTCGTTAAAGTGAATGAATTAACGTGGTCTCAGTATACGTTTATCCCTTTTCTGGGCTGAGATTCACTATTTACAAAAAAGGAATACCTTGATCGAACGTGGTCAAGAGGTTCTTTCAGGGATTGTTTTCTACATTTTTGGGCTCAACGGAAAATTTATGAAAAAGGGACATGATGGAGTTTTCTTTTCGTTTATTTTAAAACTCGTTAAACATGAAAAGTCACTGAGTTCCCATTTCGTTGGACTCGTTAAATATTAAATGATGAAAGACTTGTCACCATGATGAGACCGAGTTCATCCTTCTTAGGGCTTGTTAAACTTACTAGGATGGATTCATTCTAAGAATGAACTTACATCCTCAGCATATGCTATCCTCTTCACGCTGGCTATAAAAAATAAAGAGGCACTTGTTAGCAATAAGGAGGGAAAATTGAAAGTGAACATCCAATGTGTATTTCAGGTAGCTTTTCGCTCTTCAACATGACACTCAACTACATTTCGTGTCGGGTTGGGGTCATCCTACATTCCTCACTTTGTCTCCATGGGTTTGGGAAATCCATTTGCCTCTCATTTTATTACCAATTTTTTCAACATGACCTCTGATCCTATTTGAGTCAAATGCTGCCACACCCCAGAGTCGTTTCGCCGATATGTTCAAGTGAAGTCCTTTTTGTCAGACATCCTTTGCTTATTTGACCTCCTCTGTTACAATCCTGAATCACTCCTATCATCTTAAGATATCTGTTGTTTCATGTCGATGATGTGGGAATCATCATGACCCTCCTTTGAAGAATCACTTCTTATCAACTTCAACTCATTATCTGGGAAGGTGATTTAGAAAATTATGTTCAGTACCTTGGAGCTTGCATGCCTCAATGGAAAGTTCTTCATGTTCGATGATGGGTTCACATCATTGGCCTTCGATCGAACGATTCTTTAAGTATTCGACTTCACACATTCATTCACCCTTGTATATTGTGTTGTAATACCTTGAGGTCCATCATCATTATTGGTGGTCTCTCTCATGCCTGTTAATGATTTTCATCATTGACCGGTAATCAGGTGGTTTCTACCATGTTCGACACCAAAAAATTTATTCGCATGGCTAGATTCGTACATTGGGTTGATTGAGATTGTGGTGAATACCCTGGGTCACATCTGATTTTTGGTCCAGGCTGCAAGGAGTTATTGAGTATTCATGATTGTATACATGATCATATCTATACGGATGGCCACGTCCATGTCGTGGATCCATTTCTATGTTCTACTTAGATGGATGGCTGCGACCATGCCGCAGGTTCATGTGTTCTTTTATGCCTAGTGCAACATTATGTGGTTAGGCATATTCATACTAGTGATTTCATATATTGTAAAATGTTTGATTTGGCAGGTTTTCCGGAGGTGGTCTGCGTTCTTTGCCTTAGTTCATAAAGCATTTCATCCATCACTCCTTGTTCTAAATTCATGCTTTAGGGGGCATCTATTACACAATAATTTGTCAGCATGCTCATTTTCCCATCCCTGATCCTGAAATACCCCGTGAAAGATACTGTGCAATGTTTCCACCATCAAGAAATATGTTAACATATCCCCTGGATATCCAAAGAAGATTGTCTTGGAAGATTCCTGAAGAAACTTGGTCAAAATTCCTAGTTTACTGGGTCAGCGCCCTTCCCAGTGCCATGACCACATTGATGTCCTTTTTACAATTGTGGCTTAGCACTGTCAATGCCCTAATTTCTTGGAAAACCACACTGATCCCCTTTCTGGTATTTTTTCCTCAAATGGAGGAGAAGCTTCGACCTCTAGAAGCTTAAGGGCGACGAGTTGGTTGTTAAACAGTGATGATAAGGTCGAGCTCTCTGATTTTAGAGCTGTGATCCCATCCATGGGGGTTCATCCCTTAGAAAGTGGGCCTTCCTCCTCCTTTCATGGGATCCCAACCTCTTCTCCCTTCCTAGAAATTCACATCCCTCATTCCCCCAAATTTAGAGTTTGGTTGGTCATTTTCAGACTCGTTTGAACTCTCATCCCCTTGCATCCTAGCATCATGATAAAGCCTAAGTGTTCAAGAGAAGGAATGCTTTTTAGCTTTGGTGAAGGACTCAAATTTTCACCAAAGAACACCTCCAACATCAAGGCCTGGGTTGTAAGCTCTCATTTTGTATTTATCAATAATAACATCTAATGTTTGATTTCTATATTTGTCTAAATGTTTATGCAAATATTCTAGTACTCCTTGATCTGCTAGATAGCTAATATTTACAATGATAATGTATCATATTATGTTTGCCATTGTCCCTTGATCATCCACAGGTATTTGTGTGCCATCAGTAGTAGGGAGCGAGCCTCAAAGGATTGTGGATAAAGGTAATCATCAAAGAATTCAAGTATAGTGTTGGGAAAAAAGTATTTATTTCTCTTTTCTTGTCGCATTGTAAACGCTAGTTAAGATAAATTTGCATTAGAAAGAAGCTAGACCCACTCTAGGGCTAGAGAGATCACCTCTATCTACAAAGGGGATTTATCTTGACAAAAATGTAGTTAACCAACTTAGCCATGCAATGGTTAAGCCAACCAAACTATATTGGAAGGTGAAAAAACATGTGTCGAGATACCTTAGAGGCACTACTCAATATGGTCTTTGGTACAAATCGACAGAGGGAGTGAAGCTGCAAGGCTTCACAAATGTAGATTGGGAAGGAAGTTCATAATATTAGAAGAGCACTTCATGAGGAATTTTCTGTATTGAGCTAGCAACAATTTCTTGGTACAACAGGAAGCATATATCAATTGCGCTCAGTTACTGTCGGTCAAGAAGCTTGTGAGGTTATATGGTGAGGAAGATTCTTATTGGGTTATTTCGTCAGATGATGGATCCTACCATTATTTAATGTGAAAATTAGAGTTGTATTAAACTCTCTAAAAATCTAGTTTTTCATGATCGATCCAATCATATCGACATCCGGTATCACCATCTACGAGATTGTGTGCAAAGGAAGATCATGTTGTTGGAATACATTCCTATAGAGGAACATGATATAAATATTTTTACAAAAGCTTTTTCAAGAGGAACATTCGAGTTCCATAGAGGAAGGATTGGGGTATCTGATAATCCCTTTCTTGTTGAGAGGGAGTGTTGAAAATGCAACAAGAAATTCCTAATTTAATTTTCCCTTGAATTAAATTAGGAGAAAATTGTAATTCCACATTAGAAAACAACTTGAATGAGTTAACTAAGTTGTTATCACTCAGTTATCTTATGTATTTTGAGTTTAGGGCATAAAGTGAGTTCTGTACAATGATTCCTAAATTTTAGGAGCCTAGGTTGAGTTAATTTCAGTTGTAACAATTTAATTAAGTTAAATTGAATTAAAGTCAATTAAACTAGTTCCAATTGTTGGAGGAACTAGTGGAGGTATAACAGTGGGGTGAAACTTCAATGTTAAACCAGTTAACTGATAAATCAACCTTAATTAGATCATTCATGCATGAAATTCGAGTTACCCAGTTGAGATTGGAGCTCAAGGGAAATGTACTATTAGTTGTATAATTATCCAAGTTGTACAGGTGGTGCATGCAGTCAGAGAAGGCCCTGTAGGAGTTGTGCAGTTCAAGATGGGGATTTTCCTAATTAATAGGGGGCTAATTACTTGAGAAAAAATGCAAGGAGATAGGAGCTTGGCATGTAGGAAAATTGGATAAGTGATGGCCAGAGTCAGTATGTGAGGTAGTGAGGGGTTTTAAGCAATTTCTTTCCCTTGGATAATTCATCATGTATACGTGATGCATGCTTTTTATATATCTTCTCGATCATGAATTGATTTCCACAAATGAGTAGATTATATTTGAGTCTTATGTTTTAGAACATTACATGAGAAATATTGAATCTAAAATTAATTTCTACACCATTCAAGTAAATAAAGAAGAGAAAAAGAAGTCATCTTAAATCATATATGGCTAATGCATCTAATGAGGTCAGACATAATTTTTGATTTGATTTCTAATGAAAGTTTGGATTTTTTGGGCACATTATCATTTGATTAGAGAATGTATTGGGGCCCAATGGATCACTTCTTTGGTAAATAACAAGTCTTCCCCCTTCTTCCAAAGCAAGAGGGGCCTATGGTGAGGTTTCCCTCTCTTGGGCCTCCTTTCTTATCATTGGAGAAAGAAAAAATGAAGGAAATCTTTAAGGTATCCTTATTGTTAGAGGAATAAAAAAAATTAATCACTATTAGTTTTCTTACAATATTCTACTCATAGGGGGGAGCACCAACCATAATTGTTGAGTGGTTCAAAAGGATTCTATATTTTTTGTTGAATGGAATAGATGGAAGGGAAAATTATTGGTAAGAATCATATTTATGGTTGGAATTTATCCCCTCTTTTGATGCAACCCATTGGTAGAAATCTATATTTTCCATGTGTATTAAATGAGACCTCCTTATAAAATTTTTGGAATGCTTATTTTATTAGGATTTCCCAAAGCATTAGATTGAATACATGTAGTGATAAAAATCAAAAGTATGATGTAGCATTAGTGATCTCAATGGCTCAATGTAGTTAGTAGAGTCATTTTGATGAAATCCAATTCATTGAAACTTCCATTGTTCTAGGGTTTAGCAATACTAACTCTGATGGTAATAATGAAACAAATTGGGAAGGAAATATGCAATTTTTTGTGGTAGGGAGGAAAAAATAACACTAAAAATTTCATTTTCTCTATTAGAATACAAACTACACATAAAAACATAATGGAGGACTCATTATCAAAGATACTAAGTGAATTAATTTAGTTGTAGAAGCTAAATTTCTTTGGAGTCTAGTGATTTGAGACAAATAATAGTGGAAATTTGTTATTTGCAACAAATATTTTCATGCAAATAGAGTAAGATGTCTAAATCATCAATATTGGGAAGACCAACAGTAATCAATTAGAAGGTATGTAAAGAGTTAAGCCATGTTATCCAAATTTGTTTGTCCTAGCTCTTGAAAATGGGAAAATTATTGAAATCTAAGAGGATGTGGTATTGAGAAACCCCCGACTATCTTCTCATCCACAATTATGTGACACAAAGGCTAGTTATTAGGTCAAGTAATTTAAACTTTTTTTGCATTGTCAAGATGGGAACAAGGAATGAGTTTTTGGAGTGGAAGGAAATCCTTTTCTTCCCCTACCCATCTCATGGATCAACTTCACTCTTTGATTTCCCTCTTACAAGGTGTAACACCCACTTCACATTAACATGCAAAACATTAGTGGATGTGGATCAAGGGATAGTTCATATTCAGTCAAGGAAGGTTATGCAATACAATAAAATAATTTACCTTAGCCACCAAGATCAATCATATGGTATTAGAGAAATTTTGAGGTAAAAAATGGGCCTAAAAAAATATGTACACCACAAATAAACTTTATAAGAACCAATATTATTCAATATCATGATGTCAACCATGGGGGATGATTCACCATTTTTGTAAGAAGGTAAATTGATAATAATAATAAAAGAATAAAAAAAACAGTTTTTTTTTTCAACTCGTATTTTCAACTTATCCCCTAATATTTTACCCAAATTCCGAGCGGGATCACTCATTGGATGAATAATTTAATTTTTCATCCAAGGAGTACCCATGTTGCATACTTTCGATGGACCTTACTAAATGAAAAATGTGAAATACATAAAAAAAATGTGATTACAATAATGTTTTTCATGTATTTTACATTTTTCATGTGGTAGGGTCCATCGAAAGTATGCAACATTTTTTACTCTTTGGACACTAAAATAAATTCCACATCCAACGAGTGCTCCTGCTCAAAATTTGAGTAAAATTGTAGGGAGATAAGTTGAAAATATGAGTTGAATATTTAGTTTTTCATTTTTTCCCTCCAAAACTTGATGATTCAATCTAATCTTATTTTATTATTTCCACTATTATTTTATAATATTATTTAGGAGGCCCATTTTAGACCTCAAAATTTCTCTAATGGAATCACATTTGGAAGGGAGATGGTTCGTCAAAAGTCAAGATTTTTTGTTGGATTATGCTACATGTGAAACTAATCATAGCAGAAAATTAAAAAATCAGGGCATAAAGGACCGTGAAGGTTCCCTCTCTACTTATCTAGTGAAAGAATTGTCTAATCAATTATTTCTAGAATCTTCCTTCTTAGTGTAGACATGCAAATTTTCCATTGCATAGTTTGAACATCTTATAGCTCATCCCTAAAGTTGGAAATAAATGTTTACAACTTGGTACCATTTGTATCCTATCCTATATCCCTCCAAATAAATCTCTCCTTAATCATGCCTAGATAGATTTGCCCAAATTTATGAAATATAAACTATGGCGAGAAAGAAATATGAGCATATTTAAGCAAGAACGTATCTCCCCTGGGAAAGTTGTAACTTAATCTTGTAGCATTCACAAAAAAGTACTCATTTTAAACGAGGTCAAAGGAAATAACATTGTGACTATATTAGTCAAAGAGAGATTATATTTGAGGGACGTAAAATCCAGGGGATCCCATTATTCCAACCTCACCTTTAGTATACCTCAATGAACCATGTCATAAAAAATTATAATGGAAGGACACAAATTTAAAAAATTATATCTTGGCATAAATAGTTATTCTATGATGGGGCCTCTAAATGCAGCCTTGGGATGGAAAGTGGGTGGGGTGGGGTGGGGTGGGCAGTGGTGAGGAGGGGGCGAGGTGGGGGGTATTTGTTCTTAATCCCAAGGGTAATTATGAAATATGAAGGTTTTGGTGAATCCATAGAAAACTAATTAGTAGAACCCTTATCTTAGCACTAGGGGATGCACATTCTCAAATCAATCAATATCAAATCCCTTATAGTTATTAGTGATTCTTCAGTCCTTATTCAAAAAATACCAAACTCAATCCCCTTGCATTCGATAATAATTTCTAAACTAATTCTTGAACTCCAAGGGCTAGTGTGGCGTTTTATCAAATTATTAGAACCCTTAATACCCAAGTGTATCGCATGGAAAATAAAGGGATGTGATGAAGCAAGGAATGTTAAGAAAAATTTTGTGTATTTGGTTGGGGGAGGGGGGGATGTGGTTGGTTGGAACCTAGGCTTACATCCCATGAAATTTTTCATCTTAATTGTTATAAACAGCATGCACTATGAATTAAATAAAAAGTTGCACATGCGATCAATGTGGACAAGATATACAATTATGATCTTCCCTCTCACCATACTCTCCATTTAGGTCTATAAGCTTGAATGAAGTACTAAATTAAATATTGTTTAGATAGGTTCATTTGGAAAACGTTATATTAGATTTCTTCCTATATTTTTTTGGAGTTTTAATGTAGTATTGTTGGTATTTATTTGCTCACTCCACTCTCAATATTTAATTTGTATTGGAATTGCGGGTGTAGAAAACTCCTAGTGGTGGGTTCTATCTGGTCTCATTTTTTATGCAGTGGGTGGTTATTATCTGATGTTTCCTATATTTATAGCACTATAAGTTTGGAGTTGCTTACCATGCAATATCACCATCACATTAGTCATTTTTCTACATGAAAAATTGTGGATCTTTGATGAACTCAAATAAGGATTATATGGAAAATAGAGGAACTCTAACAACATAGTTTCCTCTTATGTTGAGTTCAACTAGTTAGAAATGTAAAATATGAAGCAAGAGTGGCCATCTAGGGCAATAACATAGAGAAATTCATAGCATCTAATAACATGAAATACCAATTTATTTTGGATTTAGCAAGGAACTCTCACCTTTTTATTACTCTTCCAAAAGTCTCAATTGTCTCTTTCGTTGTAGCTATAAGGAGGATGATACAAATCAACAAAACCAAATGGATATAAATTTTGGGAAACCAGTGGATCTTAACATGTAATACCATTGATTTTGGGTTTATAAAGGAGCCATCACTCGTTGATTACTCTTCCAAATGTGTCAATTGGGTCTTTCATTGCAGCTATTAAGGTGGATGATACAATCCAAAAAATACCAATGGATACAAATTATGAGAAAGCATACCATGAAACCAATGATGGTGTCAAACAAGAAGCCCATAGTGGGAATATCTTCCATCACAATTCTAATGTTCTATGTTTTGCAAAATATTTTTCTTTATAGGAAAATTTGTTAGAATTCATAGTTGCAAGTTTTATAGTTTTGTAAAAAATATTATAAGCGAAGCTCAATTTAGTGGAATTTTACAGGGTGGGTATTTTAAATCTCAATTATATATATATATATATATATATATATATATATATATATATATATATATATTTATGGTTGATATATATTATCATGTTGTATGGTGTGACAACAATTTATTTTAATGCAAATGATACACATTGTTCTAGTTATTTTTTAATGACAACAATAACAACTTACTGTATTAATAAACACATATTATTAACATTTTATACTATCATATTATAAAATTTTAAAAAATGACCACACCCCTTAATGATCTATACTATTATATGGATAGCAAATGCGAGGAGATCCTATTTAATGATTGAGAAAATGTGGATAGTGACTATGCATGGTGTCTAGGAATTTCCATAAATAATGAAGCATAAGCCTTGGCTATATATCAAGGATTATAAAGATTGAAGGAAATATGGATCAAGCATATCAATTTTTTTGGGGACTCTTCCACTGTAATTCATTTTTTTCTCAAGCTCTCCACTCATGTTTCTTCAATATTAGAACTCATATAGAAGAAAAACTTCTTAGTTTAAAAGAAGGGGCACAAATTTGTTATGAACCTTAGACCTTAAAAATTATAAGAAACCAATTATTATAGTCCACTTCAAGGAAAAAACCTCATTTTACAATGAATACAACGCATAAGACAATATTTGATGATCCTATGACTAGGTCACCTTAGTGTATATATATATATGGGAGACAAAGGGTAAAATGACGATGAAATGGTATAATGAAAGATGAAATGGTATAATGAAATGTTATATCAAGCATAACAATATAGCAATGTAAATGTAATAACTCAATTTTTATGGCTTAACAAGGGGTTTTAGGGTTAAGATGGTTCTTATAGAGCTTAACATGACCCTCCCATTTAAAGAAGTGTTGTACCCAACACTTGACTAACTATGGGTGTTTATGCATGAATAACCTATCTTCCCATTTCGCCTGCTCCACTAGTAGGTTCTTCCATTTGATGAGTTAATTACTTTATTTCTCAGTTTTTAATACTTGTTTCCAAGTTTGTTTCTAGTTATAGGGTGAAAATGTGAAGTTGGGTTACACTTTTTGCCCTTTTTTGAGAAAAAACTTTCATTTTTTTTATGTTCTTCAACTTTCTACAAGCCAAAACAATTTTTCTGTTTAGAATTTCATTTTGCGATAAAAATAAAAGTTGTCAGAAATTTTATTAGTTTTCTATTACTTGTATTTTGGAATTTTTTATACATATTTGATATGTCAACTTAGCATTTATTTGAGTGTGTGTTTTTTAACAATCAAAGGATTCATAAGAAGTCATGTTAATACACATTGTTGTATTCTTTGAAACTTTGTGTTTTTGAAAAACAAAATGTGTTACAACAATCTAGACAGAGTCTACTTCGGTTTTGTTATAGTTACAAAGCCAATGGATGCATGTCATAATTACTAGAATTTTTTGAACTGGTCCAATATGAAAAAACTGCGTATTTTGAATATGTTTCGCGACGCACAAAATTTCTTAACATATAAGTTATAAACTAAAAATATAAAACTACCCATTACAGACGACAGACCAATGTAATGCACCATAATTTTTTCAATTTTTTTAATAGTGTATTTTGGAAGATACAAAATTATGATTTCACTGAATCATAATGACCTTCAGAAATTGTTTGCACACATTTTATTAAAAAATTAATTAAAATTAGTAAATATTTATGAAATTCCATAAAAGTTATATTTCCTGAAAGTAGCTTGAATTCTGAAAATTCTTGTCTTGGTTCTAACTGTTAATTAAGAATGTTTCATGAAGTTTAATCAGTCCAAAGTTGAAGATATGTATTCAGAGCTTGGTTCTGCGTAATTTTTGACGTGTTAGTTCGACCGAACTCTTAAAAAAAGTTCGGCCGAATTATTTTTTGTGCCGACGACCCGTCAAGTATAACGACATAAAAGTTTGGCCGACCTTTTACCCAACTTTCCGTCGGCCGGAAAATGTCACGAAGCCCCTTGAATTTTTTTTTCATGGAAGTATAAATTGCTGCGAAAGCATTCATTATTTTCGCATATTTTTGCACATTTGGTCTGATTTTACAAAGGTCCATGTCTGATTTTGCAAAGAATTGTTTTGAGTTTAAGGACTTTTCTTGGAGGTACATTCAAAGAACTTTTTTGCAAAGGATTGTTTTTGGTTTAAGGACTTTTCTTGGAGGTACATTCAAAGGAAATTTCTTGGATGTATGTGATACATTTTTTGGATATTTTTTGAGCTTCATTTTTTTTGAAGGTATGGATTTGGGCTTAATTTTCATTGTTTTTGAAGGTATCGTTACAAACATCTTGGTATGATTTTGCAAAGAATTGTTTTGGGTTTAAGGACTTTTCTTGGAGGTACATTCAAAGGACATTTCTTGGAGGTATGTGATATATTTTTTGGATGTTTTTTGGGCTTCATTTTTTTTTAAGGTATGGATTTGGGCTTAATTTTCATTGTTTTTAGAGGTTTTGGGCTTAATTTTGAAATGACTCTTTTTAGGCTTAATTTTGAAAGGACTCTTTTTAGGCTTGATATTCAAAGTACATTTTTTGGAAGTATTTTTTAAAGTGATATTTTTTTAGAGGCTTTTTTGAAGTATTTTTTAAAATGGCATTTTTTAAGAAGTTGGAATTAATTTTCAATGGACATTTTTTTGAGACATTTTTTTAAGTGACATTTTTTTAGAGTACGTGTTTTGGGTTGAAGTAAATATTTTATAATGATTTTTTAAAACGAGTTTTTGTCTAACTTTTTAAATGAAATTTTTTTGTAGGACTTGGAAGGAAATATTTTGAGCTTTGTTTCACTTTTATAAGACATTTTTTTCTTGGAATTTTTAAATTAAGTGTTTTGGATTGAAGTATGTATTTTTGCAAAAAATTAAAATGAGTTTTTTTATAAATTAAATCTTTTGTGATGTTTTTTTAATTGATTTTTTGTCTAAATTTTTGAAGGAAATTTTTTGAACTTCATACTCTTTTATCATGGGAAATCAAAGAAATTGTACGAGAAAATATGATCGAAAAAGAGACCCTGAGGAACGTAGAGAAGAGACGAGAGAATCTCGCAAAAGAAAGAGAGAAGCACTCTCAAATATTGAAGGGGGAAATCAACCTCAACTAGAAGTTGAAGCAGGTATGTAAATGTAAATATTATAAATTTGATATATTTAAAATTTTCCTAGTGTAAAATGTGAAGCTTAATTTTTATTTGATGATCTAATTTGAAAAATATTTTGCAAGAGATATTCCTCAAAACATTGATGATGAGATACAAAGTTTTGAAAGAGAAAGTGAAAGAGATATTGAACCAATGATTGAAGATGGTGAAAATGTTGAAAGGAATTCAAGTGAAGAAATTGAATCACAAGGTATATATGTGTGTGTGTGTGTGTGTGTGTTGAACACATGCACGTATTAATGAAATTATACATATTTATTAATTTAGTTATTTATTGACTATGTAAACTTATTATGTACTATTCATTTGAATATGTACAGATGAAATCAATGTCGATGATGAGATGTTATAAAATGTTGACACTCAGACATATGGAGATAAAAGAGCTGACCATATTATACAATATCGTGTTAATCGCATTTTCGATACGTACTTCATAAAGGAAAATGTGACAGTTCAAGCCCAAATGTTGAAAGGTCTCCTATCATTAAGGAAATTAAAAGAAGCTACGACTTTATTGGGTATTCGAAAATCAACAAAAGATAAAAAAAATGAAGGAAAATGCGATACAAAATATAAATAGTGCTATAAATTCAATTAGAAGATCTAGATAGAAAAATGTTTCAGTTGTACGTAGAGCAATACATATGGCAGTGGTTTCATCAAGTACTAAATAGAATCGCTTAGTAAAATCTATGGCACGAGCATTAGGAACGTCACGAAAAACTTTGCACAAACATCAGAAATTTCGGTTGCAAATAGATGTAAATGATGAACTCGCTTGTTGGAGAGCTATTTGTAGGCAACCATACAAAGATAGACTTGGAGAAAATGTTAAAAAAATAATACAAAGGATGTGGGGATGGGCAAGAAGAATAACACGAAATCAATACGAAGAACATGAAAAAAATTTCTTGGAAACAAATCAGATAGATTTGTTCAACAAGTTCAAAGAAGAGAATCATGAAATTCATGTCTCAAATAAGGTTTTGTTGGTGGTAAAAAATGCAATCATTGTGGAAATTTGACTAAATTTCAAAACAAATATCGTATTGATATAAATGATCAATCATTATCCAACATGAAAGTGAAATGGAAGAGATATGAATATATCCATACATCGATTCAAGGTGAAAATAGTGCTAAAAGAATTGAATTACGAGAAGAAGAAATTTTTGTGATAGACTTTTTGAAAATGTTTGAGGCAGAAATTTATAAATACACCAAGAATTCCCATAGAGCTCAATGGCAAAACTTGCAATTCAAAAAATCCCGTGAAGTTTTTCCACCAGGGCACCATTTTGCCAATAATTGATTTTGTAGAAAACTACACATTTGTTCCACAAAAAGAAATTCAGAGTGAATATTATCATTCTAACCAAGTCTCTATGCTCGTCCATATTCTATATAGACATGCTGAACAAAACGTCGATCATATAGAAAGCACCAGTGAAAATCAACATGTTATTAAAGAATATCATTTTTATATCAGTAACGATCATACACATGATACATATTTTGTACAACACTGTTTTGGAAAGATTTATAACTCCTTGAAAATTCGTGGAATAATAATCAATGAACATTGGATATGGTTAGATGGATGCGCAGGTCAATTCAAATACGCACGATCATTCTTTCGGTTGTGTTGTCTTCATAAGAAAACCTGCATTAAACATTGTTGGAATTTCTTTGAGACTGGCCATGGAAAAGAAGAACATGACGGTGTAGGGGCATGCATAAAATGAGTACTTCAAAGATATCAAATGAACCCCTCTGTAAGACGACTTGTGTATGCTAAATAATTTGTTCAATGGTGCATCGCTACTCTAATCCATGAGACTAACCGATCAAGGGAAGTGCAAAGGTACATTCAATTTAATTTTTATTGGATATCTAATTTTAAACAGTGTACATTTATCACAATGATTATCTTTGATGGTATTTTGATATCATATTTACATTCTTCTTTGAATTTTCCATACAAAGGTTTTTTTGGCATATTGGGATCGAAGATGTAGATAGATCAATTGGAAATGAAGTTGAAACAATAAAAGGGACTCGAAAATTGCATTCAATTAAAAAAAAAATTCCATAAATGTGTTTGCATTGGATAAAATAAAATATTCTTGTTTTTGTCATGTTTGCATAGACAACACAAAATCCAATGACGTTTGTGAAAAAAAATGTATGTAAAATATTGGAAACATACAGAGCTAAATACAAAGGGAAAAATTTCTGTTGCAATGTTTGAAGAAATGCAATCAAAGGAGACTACAATATCATCTAATGGTGATCGAGTTTCTGACCTTGTTAGAGAAGGTAACATTTGAATTGCTTTCAAATGATAAAAATCTAGAAATAAATTAAAATACATAAGTTTGTTAAGTTTGTTTTATTGTGCAGGAGATGTTTTTGCTGTAATTGCACCTACTGACAATGATGAAAATTTTAAGTATTATTTGATGCGTTGCATTGAACGAAAAATGAAATTATTAGAAAACTATAATGATCACGGGTTTCCATATGAAAGAGGATCTATTATACTGAAAGGTTATTTTTTTCAGACAAACTAATCAAAGTGGGGATTTTATTTACTTTGAAGACTATGAACCTAATGTCATAAGTTGTCAATATAGTCACTTGGTGTGTGCAGCACACATAAAGTTGATAGAGGTTCAATCAAAGAAGAAAACAAAAAATTAAGAAATGGAAAATGTCAAAATCCGATCATGAACAGATCATTGAAGATGGCATTCCATTGGAATTTTTTTGATTGAACTGCCCAACAATTTCTTCTCTTTGGATTCATGTTTTAGAACTTCCAGAACTCAACTAAAAAATGAGCTATTATTATCAGTATGTGTGCGTGTTTTGTGTAAGAATTGTTTTTTGGTACATGCACACTAGTATCAAGCAGTAGTAGCTTTTCTATACATACATTGATGAAAAATATTTGTGTATTGGATATATATATATATATATATATATATATATATATATATATATATATATATATATATATATATATATATGTTCTAGAATGAAATTAACTATTCAAGTAGTTTTACTATGTGCATTGATGAAAAATCTTTCACGGACTGAATATATATGTTCTAGAATGCAATTATATGTTCAAATAGTTTTACTATATGCATTTATGAAAAATGTTTCACATACTAAATATATATGTTCTAGAATGCAATTAAATGAAAGTAGTTTTTCTATGTGCATTGATGAAAAATGTTGCACATACTGGATATATACATGGACTGAATGTAACCAGTTTTTCTCGTGGGCGTTTCTGGTAAAAAGTATTCACAATGTAAATAAATCATCCACAATATAGTTTTGTACGAAGATTTCTTTTAGACAAGAGAATCAGAGAACTTCTCCAACATTTGGTAGGATTTGACCCACATCTCTATTCCTAATAGAAAACAGTATAAAATTTGTCTATCCAATGGTCAGATATGTTCTAGGCAATTCAAAAGTAGCTTTTCTATGTGCATTGATGAAAAATGTTGCATGTATTGGATATATATATATATATATATATATATATATATATATATATTCTAGAATGCAATTAATTTTTCAAGTAGTTTTCCCATGTGCATTGATGAAAAATGTTTCATGTACTGAATATATATGTTCTAGAATGAAATTAACTGAAAGTAGCTAAATTCTAAAGGCATTAATGAAAAGTAGCTAAATTCTATTGGCATTGATGAAAGATGTTGCATGCATTGGATATATATGTTCTATAATGGAATTAACTGAAAGTAGCTTAAATATATACATGAATTGATGAAAAATGTTGCACGTACTGGATATATATACATTATAGATTGCATTTCTAAAATTTTATGATTGTTTTCAACACATCTAACAAGACCTAGAATCTTAATGATTGTTTATATATATATATGTGTGTGTGTGTGTGTGTGTGTGTGTGTGTGTGTGTTTCAATCGTTTTAACATATATATTCAAACATGTGTAAAATCATTTCTACATGTACATATATTCATGTGAATTTTTTTTTGTTTGGAAAACAACAACTTGAATTTTAAAAACAAAACATAATATCATAATCACATGCCAAATGTAGTTCAACCATCCAAAACTTGAGTTTTAAAAACTTTTTGATTATATCATAACATTACTTCACATGCCATGCCAATTGTAGTTCAACTATCCAATAAAAACATTTAACATTATATCACATGCCAAATGTATATCAACCATCCAAAACTTAAGTTTTAATTTCACAAAAAATTATAGATCACAACATTACTTCACATGCCAAATGTAGTTCAACCATCCAAAACTTAAGTTCTAAAAACAAAACAAATTATAACACAAAATTACTTCACATGCCAAATGTAGTTCAAAAGCAAAACATTAATATAGATCACAACATTACTTCACATGCCAAATGTAGTTCAACCATCCAAACCTTAAGTTTTAAAAAACAAAACAAATTATAACACAACATTACTTCACATGCCAAATGTAGTTCAACCATCCAAAACTTGAGTTTTTCAAAAGAAAAACATTAATATAGATCACAACATTACTTCACATGCCAAATGTAGTTCTTGACCATCCAAAACTTAAGTTTTAAAAACAAAACAAATTATAACACAACATTACTTCACATGCCAAATGTAGTTCAACCATCCAAAACTTGAGTTATAAAAACAAAACATTATAGATCACAAGTATCAAAACTTTTTAAAAACAAAACATTTCAGATCACAAGTATCAAAACTTGAGTTTTAAAAACAAAACATTATAGATCACAAGTATCAAGTAACATTACTTCACATGCCAAATGTAGTTCAACCATAACACTTTAAAAACAAAACAAATTATTTTTAACACAACATTACTTCACATCACATGCCAAATGTAATTCAACCATTAAAAACTTGAGTTTTAAAAACAAAACAAAATTATATATAACACTGTAACATTACTTCACATGCCAAATGTAGTTCAACCATCCAAAACTTAAGTTTTAAAAACATTATATATCACATTCACATGTACCAAATGTAGTTCACATAAAATATGTCCAAAATTTGTAGATCTTGCAAGTATCAAGTATCAAGTTATATATGACTGCATCTAGATAAAAAAGTAAATTTAAGACTAGAAATCTATTGAAAATATAATGTTTCACGTGTGCATGTGCATCATCCATCAAATAGTGCATGTGCATCATCCATCAAATACAGATGGATGTAGTGTCTTTCCTAGGAAAGTCTCAATCCGCGAGCTGTCCTGCGAAGCATGGGGAACCTATACACAATGTGTACAAACATTAAAATTTGATGTTTTAAAATTGAGTGAGAATATATAGAAATTCATGTAAAAAACAAAATATAAAAAAAATCATGCAATACCTCATGAGGTTCCCCCTCCATTCGTTGCTTGTCTGCTAAACCTTCCCCCATGGGAACATCTCCAACAATAAACTGTACAATATACATGTACAGTTATATATATATATATATGTTAAAAAATTTCAAATGAAAATGCATATATACAAACTTATTTTGAATGATATTAAAAAAATGTTAGAAAACTTATTCAAATGGTTGAAATGGCGTGGATGTTCTTATCTCCATTGCTAGAGTCCGTGGAGAAAATAAATCCTCTATAGAAACCTAAAATTCAAAAAATTTAAAAGTATAAAATAACTCAAGATCAAGACCTCAATTTATAATAAAACTTTTAAACTTCAATCTATAAACTATAACTTAAAAACATATATATTTAAGTGAAAAATTGAATACTTCTTTAGGTGGATTTGGCACATCTCCTAAGAGAGGCTCCAAAAGAAAATCTCCAAAAACCTAAAATTCAAAAAATTTAAAATAACTCAAAATCTCTAGATCTCAATTTATAATAAAACTTTTAAGCTTCAATTTATAACTTATAACTTAAAAACATATATATATATATATATTTAAGTGAAAAATTGAATACTTGTGCTCTTGGATTTGGCACATCTCCTAAGGGTGGTTTAGAAAGAAAATCTCCAAAAACCTAAAATTCAAACAAATTAAAATAACTCAAGATATAGATATATCTCATTTTTTAATGGAACTTTTTGAGGTGGAATATATAACTTAAAAACATAAATTTTAAAAGTGAAAAATTGTCCATACTTGTTGTTGTGGATCTAACACATCTCGTAAGGAAGTAGAAGGTACATCTCCCAAGGAAGAAGAAGGTACCACCATCCCAAAAACATCAAACATAATCAGAATATGTTAAAACATTTTATTATATATGTGTACATGTACATGTGTGCACAATTATTTATTTTAAAAACATCACTTAAAAAACACTAACATTTTCCAACATATCTTGATGGCGAGACCCATCTTGATTGTTTGAACCAGAGGCTCCGAACGTGATATTAACATTTTCTTCATTCATCGAGTGTGACAACTGCAAATGGTGTTAACATATAATGATATATTTTTGCTAAATTAATGTATACAAATAAATGTATGTATATATGTATTTATTACAAATTGTACATGTGTTAAAATAATTGAACCCTAACCATTAACACATATCGTTCCCATGCCCTCTTCTTCATGAACAATTTGGTCATGCCAACCATTGCGACAATTATTTGCATATGTTTTGAGATCTTCAACACTCATGTTGTCAATCTCTTCATCTGTATAATACACAAAATTAGCGCGTGCATTCTCACGTGCTCTTTGTCAATTCAGACAAACATTGACTCCACCCAATCCACTGTGAACATTGTTGATGATGGAATCCCTTGCTTCTCGACTAATTTGAGAAGTGGCTTCCATCTCTGACCACAAAGTTTCGACACGAAAAGGTCGACTAACCAATGGTGGCTCAGGGCGAGGAAGCTCAACATCACGTCTAGCGCCCCTATGGTCACACAATCGACCTTTCCTAGGACCAAAAATTTCAGAGGGAAGGTCATTGTAATTGGGTTTCATTTGCAAAAAGAATTCTGCATAAAATAATTTTGCAAAATAAAGCGGAACCTTGTCATTCCATGGGAGTCTTCCATAGGCTGCAAGGTGTCTATCATACAAATAGTGAGCTATATCAAGGTGCTTGAAATATTGCAACTTCAACGTCTTTCTTTTTAGCCCTTATTTGAAATTAAACATAGACTTTTCCATTGTTGTTGTAACTCTTTCTTTTAATACTCATTTATCCCGGATATAGCTATTTCTTTCACTGTTCTCTTTGACTTACAGAGTGTAATTGCGTTTAATGCAAAACTACAGGTACACATCTGCTAGTTGGCCTAAAGGTGTGCTTAACTATTTAAGCTCGACTCTCGGTAGGAGCGAGTCAAAGCCACGAGATCTCTTTGCAATTTTGTATGAAGTTGTTGACACCTTTCTAAGGTGCATTGCGCCATGTTTCTTTCCCATTGTATATTAGAAATGTCAGCGGGATAAGTTGTGGTGGGTGGAAAACCTTCTTCTTGAATGTAGTGTTCTGCCCTGGGTCTATTTTGACCAACATTTGGAGCATTTTCAGCCTCTGCATCAATATATATAAAATTTTGTATATTATAAAAAATACATGTAAATAAATTTGTACAAATTGAATGAAAAAAATATTGAAATTGATGGCAACCTCGACGTGGTTGTCTAGCATCTTCCCCACCCTGAAACTATTGAGAACCAGAACGACCCTGCTGAGAACCAGCACCACCAGCCATTGATTGGCCTCCAGGGAAATAAATATCACCATCTTCACGCAACCTGCTAGCACTTATTGATGGCACTCTAAGGGGATTTGAACGACCACCAACCTCTCGAGAGGAGAGAGAAGCTTCATAAACAAATATGAATTTATAATCAATTGAAAAATACATTCATACATATAAATATGTGTATATTGATGGATAGATTGTGAGAACAACCTTTGTTGGTGAAACATGAGTATACATCCAGTCTGGGCGAGACTAGCCTCTCTTGACTCTAAAAAAATAAAATGAAACTTGTTAACAATAATTTAAATCACAATTTGATAAAAAAAATCAATTCTGTTACACTTTTGTGTATATGTATATGGATATTTAAGATTATGTTTAATCTTTCATGAACATCCCTCAGTCACCTAATCCCCTCTCTGACAGAATATTTAGTTCTTTCCCAGTCTTCTTCATTCATCCTCATGATATATATATCTACGGTACATGTAGTCATACAGATTGCACCTTTACATTTAAGATGGTAAAAACTACAATTCCATTTGATCCATACTCCATAGTTGTTCCCAAGCCTTCTATTAATTCAATATAATATGCTTCGTTGTTTGTTGTTCTTCTCGGTATATTCATTTTCCTTTGGACGACTTTGCTAGTCGCAATATTGGAAAGCACATATGTAATCACTGTTTTCCCTGGATTGGGATAGCAAGAAACATCTATATAATTCTATTTGCTATATATTTAGTGGTTTTTATACTAAAACAAATTCAATAAAAATATTAAATTAACATTTATTGCAAATGCATGGGAGAAATGACACATGTGCATGAGATAAATGACATGTGCATGGTTTATCTTAAAGTTTGACTTAAAAATTTTATGGTAGAATTCACATCTAGAATTAATGGGAGGAAGCCTTTAGTTTGTGGGAGAAATGAATTTTATGCACTTACTAAAACAACTAGTTATGTCAAAAGTCACACCTTTATGATTTTGTGGGAGAAATGAAATAGAAATGACACATGCCTTAAAGTTTGCCTAAAATTTTATGGGAGAAGGGAGAAATGACACATGTACAAGGTTTTCCTTAGAGTGGTAGTGGTTTATGGATATGAAAATGAAGAACTTCTATTTAGAGCTCTGTTAGAGAGATTGACTGTAGGGGCATTTAGTGGATATGTCACCTTTGAGAAAATATGAGATCGAGATGCTACATGTCCCTTTACAGGCTCTGCCTTTAGAACTTGTAGAAGTTAACACTCAACAGACAAACTAAAATCCTATGGAAGTTCAAAATCCTATGAGAGTTCAACCACTTTAGGTTCAATTTTTAGGCCTTAAAGCTTGAGAGAAATGACATTTACATGGTTTGCAAAATTATTTTATGCACTTACAAAAAACATGCTTTAAAATTTATGGGAGAAAGCCAACATGACATGTATGCTTTAAAACTTTTCTAAGAATTTATGGGATTACTGACATAATAATGAGTTTATTAAAGTGGATTGGGTTTATGGATATTAAAATTAAGAACCTTTATTTAGATCTGTTACAAAGATTGACTGTAGGGGCATTTACTGGAGATGTCACCTTTGAGAAAAGATAAGATCTAGAGGCTACCTGGCCCTTTACAGACTCCACCTTTAGAACTTGTAGAAGTTAACACTCAACAGACAGACTAAAATCCTATGATATTTCAACCACTTTAGGTTCACTTTTTAGGCCTTAAAGCATGAGATCTAAATGACATTTACATGGTTTGCAAAATTATTTTATGCACTTACAAAAAACATGCTTTAAAGTTAATGGGAGAAAGCCAACATGACATGCATGCTTTAAAAAATTTGCCTAAGAATTTATGGGAGAAATGAAAAATGTACACAGTTTGCCTTAAAGTGGTTGAGTTTAGGGATATTAAAATGAAGAACTTCTATTTAGATCTATTACAGAGATTGACTATAGGGGCATTTACTGGATATGTCACCTTTGAGAAAATATCAGATCCAGAGGTTACTTGGCCCTTTACAGACTCTGCCTTTAGAACTTGTAGAAGTAAACACTCAACAGACAGACTAAAATCCTATGGAAGTTCAAAATCATATGAGAGTTTAGCCACTTTAGGTTCAATTTTTAGGCCTTAAAGCTCGAGATAAATGACATTTACATGGTTTGCAAAATTATTTTATGAACTTACAAAAGCATGCTTTAAAGTTAATGGGAGAAAACCAACATGACATGTATGCTTTAAAAACTTTGCCTAAGAATTTATGGGAAAAATGACACATGTACACAGTTTTTCTTAAAGTGGTTGTGTTTTATGGATATTAAAATGAAGAACTTCTATTTAGATCTATTCCAGAGATTGACTGTAGGGGAATTTACTAGATATGTCAGCTTTCATAAAAGATGAGATCCAGAGGCTACCTGGCCCTTTACAGACTCTGCCTATAGAACTTGTAGAAGTTAACACTACTTATCCAAATTATACCCCATGAAGTGTGTAGAGAACCAGTGGAATCACTCACACTACTTTACGTAGACTTAAGGATGTATAAGAGTGTACTAAGTTAAAAAATATGGTCATATTATTGGATATCTTTCCCAAGAGCCCAAATGTAATCCTTAAGTATATGTGGGGTCTATATAACCATCTACAAAAACAAATGATTCTTTCCAAGCTAAGGACAATGTATGAGCCATGCGTATACACACATTATCTAGAAACCATCTAGGCCAAAATAAATGGTACTTCAATGGTTTGAAGAAAAAATAGCACCAAGAAGCTTTGAAGGAGGGGAATAAGAACTGGAAATAGGAGGATAATAATAACATGGCCACTACACATCCATGCAAGGGTAGTAGAAATAATTCTAACCATTGCAACATTGATGGTCACATTAAAGAGAATTATTGGATGTTTGACCTATGTGTTATATTCTTTATGTGAATACCCCCATGCTAATGTGTTTTTCTTGAAATGTGATACACCCTATTAAAATGGGAGGTATATCCGAATGGTTCCTATGGTGTAATAAAATAGTTTCAAGTAGTTTAAAGATATAGATGAATAAATTCAATGAGCATAGTTTTGAGATATACAAGTCCAAAATGCAATATTTGTTGGTGAACAAATATCAGTGGATCACTATGGATATATCTGCTTCATTAAAATGGATTTTTCTAGAAGGATGTCCACAAAGTTGGAAAGAAGGGAAAATATCACAATTATATACATTAACGCATGTGTTTTACATTGAATATTTTTTTCTTTTTATTAAGAATCTATTTGAAACAATTAACTATATAAGGTTAAAACCTATGTTTTGTATAAAATTACTTTTGGTTTCAATGGGAAACTTTTATGGCTTATGTGTTTTTCTCGAAATGTGATAAACCCCATTAAAATGGAAGATATATCTAAATGATTCCTATGGTGTAATAAAATAGTTTCAAGTAGTTTAAAAATATAGATGCATAAATTCAATGAGCATAGTTTTGAGATATAAAAGTCCAAAATGGAATAGTTGTTTGTGAAAAAATATTAGTGGATCACTATGGATATATCTGCTTCATTAAAAGGGAGGGATTTTTCTAGAAGGATGTCCACTAAGTTGGAAAGAAGGGAAAATATCTCACTTATATGTTAATGCATGTATTTTACATTGAATATTTTTCATTTTATTAAGAATCTATTTGAAACAATTACGTATATAAGGTTAAAACCTATGTTTTGTATCAAATTACTTTTGGTTTCAATGAGAAACTTTTATGGCTAATGTGCTTTTCTCGAAAAGTGATATACCCCATTAAAATGGGAGATATATTGAAATGATTCCTATGGTGTAATAAAATAGTTTCAAGTAGTTTAAAAATATAGATGCATAAATTAAATGAGCATAGTTTTGAGATATAAAAGTCCAAAATGGAATAGTTGTTTGTGAAAAAATATCAATGGATCACTATGGGTATATTTACTTCATTAAAAGGGATTTTTCGAGAAGGATATCCACTAAGTTGGAAAGAAGGGAAAATATAACAATTATATGTTAATGCATGTGTTTTACGTTAAATATTTTTCATTTTATTAAGAATCTATTTGAAACAATTACCTATATAAGGTTAAAACCTATGTTTTGTATCAAATCACTTTTGGTTTCAATGGGAAACTTTTATGGCTAATGTGTTTTTTCTCGAAATGTGATAGACCCCATTAAAATGGGAGATATATCGAAAGTATGTGTTTTTCTAGATATTTTGATGGGGCTTCACAACACTCCAGGTGTGGGTGTGGTGCTTGGATCATGTTATCCCCTCACTACCATTATAAGATTTATTGGCACGGAGGATCTGGAACAAACACGAGGGGTGAAGTCCTGGCTCTCTGGGGGTTGTTGTGGTTTTCCAATCAACTATATATCAAGAAAATGTGGGTTTATAGAGATTCAAAAGTACCGATTGATCACCTCAAAAAGGGCATCACACTGAACCTGGACAATCTACATTCATGGTTGGATTGCATCAACAACTTAAGGTCCAGTTTCAACTCCTTACATTTCAAACACATATTTCATGAAAAAAACTACCAAGTGGACAGTTTATCTAAGAAGGGTCTGCGTGGAGTTTTTGGGGTTATGCAATATGAGCTCTCTGACTCGAATGGTATGGGAGCATCCGGGATGGTAAATTTTAACTGAAGAGACATCTATTGTCATACAGTACCATAGTTTTTGGAGTTTTTGGGCACTTGGAATTGATTTTATGTTATATTTTTGCAAACCTTTTATCCCATGTTTACAAAGTCTTTTAATGAAATATATGTAACTAGTAGGAACAAAGTGACTCTTAGAGACAACATGCAGACATATGCCTATGTTCCTGGATTCCTCTGGGGAATATTTAGATATGTTTTTTCACACAGTAAACAGTTTACTCGGTGTCTAGTTATATAACTTATGCAGTCAGAAGCAGTTTCTGTAGGGAAGGCAGAATCTGATATTTTGTATTTACAAGGATTGTATGACATTAAAAGTATAACTATTTGATCTGGTACATTTATATAAACTAGAGTATTTTAAAAAAAAAACCGAGGCACAGTTGACAATATATCAAGGGATTTTTACTATATGTTCAAAAATAACAAACTCCTCCACCAACCCTCTGTCACCAATAATGAATGACATATACTTTCAACAACATCTTTAATAGTTATTCATAGCCGAGAGGAGGGAGGAGACTCTTGGCTTACTTATTCTTGCCTTGTGTTAATATTTATATTCATATATATATCAGTATATACAAAGCTGGACTGGTAAGTAATGACCTTAAGTAGACTTAAGTAAGGCAGACAAGCTTAAGAGTTCTAAATACTATGTGAATATATATAAATACAAACAGTAGCTGTAAATTGAATTTATATTGCAATTACAGAATACAGAAAACCCGATATATGATTACATACAGCTATAAGCATAGATACATAGAAATTTGTAGAAATTCGCATGATATAAGCATGGATACATCGATACATACCTAAAATTCATAGAAATTCGCAGACGAAGCCACAATGAGGACGAAGCTGGGTGATCCCTGAAGACGTCGTGGAAGACACACAACAAATTCCTTGCAAACAAAAAAAATTAAATTAAAATCAAATTAAAAAAAAATCAACAAAAAAAAATTACAAAAAAAAGAGCAATTGCAATTGCAAAATCAACAAAAATCAGCGAAAATTAGTTCAACGTCGCGGCGCAACTTCAAATCAAAAAAACTCCCCTCCTCATCGCGGCGCAACTCCAAATCAACAAAAATCACAGAGAAAAAAAGCAACACCAGCCAGCAACAAATAAGACACAGACACAGACACACGAGAGAAATGTGAACAAGAAACCTGTAAAAGTTTGCAGGCTGATATATTTATAAAATACGAGTTCGGTCGAACTATTTCAAAAGTTCGACCGAACTAATATTCCAGTCGAACTTTTGCTGCTGGTTTTCCCATCTCCGGCCAAAAATCTATTTTCCATTGTCGTCAGTACGTGATCAATGTAAAAAACATAACGAGTTCAGCCGAACTAATTTCGAAATTTCGGCTGAACTTTTACGAAATTTCGGCCGAATTATTGAGAAAAAAAGTTTTCCGCCCCCAATTATCACAAAAGTGTTACCCAACTTCGGATTTTTACCCTATAGTATGATTTTCCCTTCATTAATATTTAGAAAAATAGTTTGTATTAGGATCTTGTCACCAATTAGCTTCTTTAAACAAGAACCATGGAAAACTAAATGTACACATGAAGATTGAGGAAAATCCAATTTGTAAGCCATACTTCTAATCCTTTATAACACATTATGAGGGGCATAATGCTTTAGTTCTAATTTATTGTCCTTATTTCGTTTCTTGATACACATTTGTTTATATGGTTGTAGTCTAGCAAATGCACTTCAAATTCCCTTTTACTACAATGTCGATTTTCTTATTATTTCATCCTATTTTGTGCTATGAAGAAGTCATCCTTCAATAGTTTGAGAACTTCTTGTTGGTTCCCTATGCGGTCCTCCACTGCTTGAGCCTTTATATTCCCTTTAAATAATGATGTGATGGATGAAGGATGATATCCATAAAGTGCCATAAACGGGGACATTTTTTATGAAGTATGGAAGGATGTGTTCTACCACCATTTTGTAAAGGGAAACCACTTGAACCATTGTGTACGTTTATCAGATGCAAAGAAACATGGATATATTTCTAATAATTTATTCATAATCTCATTTTCCCATCAAATTGAGGATGATAAAGTGAGTTGTGATCCAATTCAGTACTCAAACAAGAAAATAATTCAATCCAAAAATTTCTAGTGAAAATTAGATCTTTGTCACTTACAATAACCTTTAGAATTCCATGTAGCTTTTGGATTGTTTCCATGAAATATTCTTCCACTATACTAGCTTTAAAAGGATGAGAAATACAACAAAATTGGCAATAGTTTGTCATTCGACCTACCACTACCATATAACATTATTTCCTTTAAATTTTGGTAAAATTGTAAAAAAATCCATTTAAATCCTCCCAATGTTGGCTTGTAATGGCTAATTATCGTAGGATCCTTGGGGTCTTGATTGTATCTCTTTTTATTCTAGTATACCACACATTTAGCCATAAAAGTTTACACATTTTCTTTAATGCCTTCCAAAAAAGTGTCGTTCTTGATCCTATGGTATGTTTTCAAGAACTCTAAATGTCCCCCTAAAGGATAAATGTGTAATTCCAAAATATCTTCTATTTTCTTTGATAATTCTTACATAAGTATAGGTGATCTTCATACTACAACAAATAATTCTTCAACCTAATGTTTTCTAGTGCACAGGGTTCCTTTTGTAGTTATGAATGATATTACATACATTCTCATATGGTTTGCATTCTATCCTTGCTTCTTCCACCCAATAATATTTTGGAATGGAAATAAAACATAGTAAACCCTCTATGTATTCCTCTTTCCTTATGAGTGCATTTTCCACAATATTTTGTTTTCCCTTTTTGTAGATAATTTCAAAGTTATAACCTAGCATATTTGTAACCAATTTTTGTTGCTCTTCTAAATATAGTCATTTTCCTAAGAAGCACTTCAAACTATCATGATATATTTTTACTTTGAAATCTCTTCCTATTACGTATATATGTAATTTATTAACTATATGTAGTACAGATAATATTTATTTTTCATATATGGGTCTCAGTTAGTTCTTTCCCTTAATTTCACTAGGTTCAAAGGCAATGTGCATTCCTTATTGCATAAAAATTGCACCAATTCCATGTCCTAAGGCATCACACACCACAATGAAAGTTTCTGAGAAGTCAAGTGTTGCCAAGATGGGAGTTGTACACATAGTCTCTTTTAAGTTTTTCAGAAGCTTTAATTGATTATCTAGTCCAAGAAAATGCTTCCTTCTTCAATAATTTTGTTAGAGGTGCTATTAGATAACCATGATTCTTAATAAACCTATGGTAGTATCCTACTAGTATTAAGAATCCTCTTATTTTCTTCAAGGTGTTGGGGTTTTCCATTCTCTAATAGCTATGATTTTGTTGAGGTCCACTCTGAAACCTTCATGGGATACAATATGACTCAAATATTCCAATTCTTAAACCCTAAAGTAACACTTGTAAGGTTTTGCATATAATAAGTTGTTGCCCTTCCAATAGTGTTAAGACATTGCCAACATGTTGTACATCAAATTCCAAAGGTTTATTGGAGATTAGTATGTCATCAAAAAATAATAACAAATTTTTTCTAAGGGAGTGTTTGAAAATTAAATCATCAATTTTTGAAATGTTAAAGGTGCAGTACTAAGTCCAAATGGCATAAGAAAAAACTATTAATGACCTTCATGTGTTATAAATGTTGTTTTGGGAATGTATTCTTGCCTCATTTTTCTCTGATGATATCCAAAACAAATACCCAAATTAGAAATGAAACTTGACTCATATAATTTATCTAATATTTATCAATGACATCTAACTATTGTTACCATGGCTATGCACAATCCGACAACTTCCACTATGCCATTTAGCAAAAATGTGGAGAAATCCATACCCCAATGAAGAATCTGAGCATATTTCCATCTAATGCATTGGGATGCCTAGTGAATGTCAATCAATCAACTTCGTTGTTGCCCTCCATTTAGATAGCATAGGTCTCAATTTGATTCCATTGATGTTGCAGCTAACCCTAGCCCCCTTGTAATCTTTGTTGATATGACCTTTGTTCATGGTCCTGCCACTATTGGAGCAGAGGGTCCTCTTTTGAAAGACCTCAAGTAGGCCTGTTTTCCCTTCATTTCTCATGAGTGGAAGTTGGATTTGGGAAACTTTTTCTAGTTGAATTCATCCATCCCTCTAATCTGTAATCAATGATTCATATATTTCAACTTTTTCGGTTCTTTTGAGGACCCTCTCAGAGGGAAAATTCTATTTGTAGGTGAAATATATTGATATAATTTCTCCCTTGTATCTAAGATTCAAGAATAGAGTAGAATCCCCTCTATCTTTACACACATCCTTTATGAGGCTCAAAAACATTAGGAAAAGAATATGCTAAGTGATCACGGTGTAGTAAAGGATGTGTTAATAAATATAGTTTCTAGATGATCCAGATTTATGCAAGAATGCAACAGAATATATAAATAACCATAAACATAGATATGCAACAGAAATAATGCTTCATTTCATTAATATCAAATAACAGAAATATGCTTACAAACATAATGGAAATAAACTAGCTAGGGTACTGGTAGCGAATCTCTGAGAAGAGATGTGGCAGCTACAGACCTCTGAACTATGTTACAATGAGGCTCGAGGGCCTATTTATTATTGAGAAACAATGGAGAACTCTAAACGTCCAAAAAACTAACCCTAGGAGATGAAGCGCCAAAACTATGGGCCCCGTTTGGGTGAATTGGTGTTTCAACTTCTTGGGGATGTAACTTCGGCATACGATCTCCGTTTGACGCGTATGATACATCGTTAGAAATATCTATCCGAGGACTACAATTTTTTCCATAAATATCAATTCTAAAAAAAAATCATATTAGCCGAACAAACGATGCCCAAAAAACGTCGTTTAGGGCCTCAAAACGGCTCCAGAAGTTAAGGACCTGAAAAACTGCTAAAAATAGTAAGTTGTACTACAACTTAAAAACTAAAAGAACTAATGGTGGGGGTTCAAATGGAATAGGTGGGTGGCCACCAATGTCCATCTAGATCATTAAGGCCCCAAAACGGCTCTGGGAGTGCAGGACCCGAAAACCTGCTAAACATAGTAAGTTGTGCTGAAAGTGAAAAGCTGCATGAATTGATGGTGCGGGTCCAAATGGAATAGGTGGGTGGCCACCGATATCCACCTGGATAATTCCTCTCTCCTTAAGAAGCAATGGTCCCCATTGCATTGAGATCCTCCATGAGATGAGGCACGTTCTGTTGTCGAAGATGTCATGGACCTGCAGGAGGACATGCTGGATGCAATTAGTAAATTTGTTTTCTTTATTAGCCTCAAATAGTACATGTGTGGATTATCTATGTGTATTCGTATGAGGTATGAAAACATCAGGAAGTGGGGCATCGAGGTTCAGATCAATGGAGTGCTTGTCCTGACAATGTAAAGGAAACTCTGTGAGTGAGGAGAAAGTTTCCTCGTATTCCTCCATGACTTTGTCCATCTACTGCAGCCATGTAGGGGAGCCTTGTTTCGAGGTTGTGGCCACAATATTTTTCTTTCCCTATGAGTGAGTTCTAACGAAAATAAATTTCTTGGTTTTGGAAACAATATTATTACGTTGTTTTGCAGTAGTCAAAGAGATGACAGGAGGCAGTACTACCTCCGGTATCCTGTACAAGTTATTTCCCAAAGTAATAACAACAACACGAGGAATAGACTCATACACAGCATGTCGCCTCCACAAGTATGGTTGGCCCAATAATACATCAGCTACATCAAGAGAAGCAACATCACATAATACCTCATCCGTGAATGGCTTGATACTGTACGGAAGGCAGCACTGCTAGCAGATGCGAAGATCTCTCCCTGGGTGGAGCCACCCGATGGTATATGGTTGCGGGTGCACTATGGTCAATAGGTTGAGCCGCTTCACAAACTCTGCTAAAATGAGGTTATTTTGGCTTCCTCTATTGACAAGAAATTGCAGCGTAGAACCCTTCACCCACATCTGTGATTGGAAGAGGTGCTCCCCCTCCTCTGGATCCTCTAGATCCTCCTTTGGATCTTGGTGGTGGAAACAATGGCACTGGGATCTGCATCAATGATCTGCTTCCCTTTTTTGCCTTTGTCTAGTTTTGACTGAGGATCAGAAAATGCATCTGATTTGGGTGCCTTTAGTTCGGCCACCAATGAATGTTTGGCTCGACACTCGTTTGTGCTGTGAGTGGGGATGTTATGAAATTCACACCACTTCCCTGTGTCCTTCTTTGGATTTGTGGTGTTGGTCTGAGTCGCACTGCTTTGGCCTTGCCCCTTGTTCTTCAGTTTGGGGGCACCTTTCGGATTCTCTGATCCAAAGTCTCACTTCTTCTGCTTAAATTTCTGCTCGATCTTGGCGGCATAACGATATGCCATGCCAAGCAATGTAATTTCAAGGAAATCCATTTCCTCCTGAATATGTTTGTGCAGAAAACCACGGTACTTGAGCACCAAATGTCTCTCTGAATATTTAATACCCAACTTTGTGTGCAGGGTATGGAACAGATTAGCCAGTTCGTGCACATCTTGATCCCTTTGCTGCCACAACGTGGTCCATTGGATGTATTTGTCCTCATAGCTCCCCACGGGGTAATATTGTTCCTTGATGCTGTCTCGGAATGAATTCCAAGTGGGTGTGGTGAAGAATAGAGAGGGTTCCCCTTCGTCCTCTTGATCACAGTAGGTTTCCCACCAGTCTTTGACATGGGGGGCGGTTTTGAGGAGTGAAAAAATAATATTTTCTCGGTCAGAGAAATCATGGACCGAGAAATACCCTTCTAGAAAATTCAACCATATATCTACGGCGTCTGCATTTATTTGGCCTTCAAATACAGGAATGTCAAATTTTACCTATACCTTGAAGGGAGTGGCACCTCCAGAGTGGTTGTTGGATGTAGATTCTTTGTAGGTGGGTAGTCATTGAAGGATCTGAGCAAAGTTATCCATCATCACATTCCTTTGTTTCTCGAGGGCCTCCTCAAGCAATATTTTGATAGGATCTCCTGCTCCCTCATATTTATTTTCTTCCACCATGGGAGGTCATTAGGGCTTGCGAGGCCGATCTTGTAAGGGTTCAACTAGATCGAGCCCTAACTCCTTATACCCTGACCGCGTTGGGGACATGCAAAGAAAAACAAAGAAAGAGGAGACTGCTCTGATACTACTGATCCGGATTTATGCAAGAATGCAACAGAATATAGAAATAACCATAAACATAGATATGCAGCAGAAATAATGCTTCATTTCATTAATATCAAATAACACAAATATGCTTACAAACATAATGGAAATAAACTAGCTAGGGCACTGGTAGCGAATCTCTGAGAAGAGATGTGGCGGCTATAGACTTATGAACTATTTTACAATGAGGCTTGAGGGCCTATGTATTATTTAGAAACAATGGATAACTCTAAACATCCAAAAACCTAACCCTAGGAGATGAAGCGCCAAAATTATGGGCCCTGTTTGGGTAAATTTGTGTTTCAACTTCCTAGGGACATAACTTCGGCATACGATCTCTGTTTGATGCGTATGATACATCGTTAGAAATATCTATTCGAGGAATAAAAATTTTGACACAAGTATCAATTCCAAAATGAAATCATATTTTTCGAACAAACGATGCCCAAAAAATGTCGTTTAGGGCCTCAAAATGGCTCCAGAAGTTCAGGACCCGAAAAACTGCTAAAAATAGTAAGTTGTACTACAACTTAAAAACTGAAAGAACTAATGGTGGGGGTTCAAATGGAATAGGTGGGTGGCCACCAATGTCCACCTGGATCATTAAGGCCCCAAAATGGCTCCGAGAGTGTAGGACCCAAAAACATGCTAAAATTAGTAAGTTGTGCTGAAAGTGAAAAGCTGTAAGAATTGATGGTGCGGGTCTAAATGGAATAGGTGGGTGGTCATCGATATCCACCTAGATCACTAGATTTCATGGTGGAGCTAAAGGAAGGGGTGCACTCTCTTCCTTTCAACCCATATCTTTTAAATAATCCCTAAAGCTAGGGATCGTGCACCAATCTCGTAAATATCTTTTACGGAAAACCATAATTGTGGATTTGATAAAAAAATGTAATATTCCAAATAGAAAATTTACAGTGATATATGAAACATGTAGTAAATTTAACACAAAAATATTACTTCAGCAACACAAATACAAGAAAATATTCACAGAAAACATATTTGATTAATATTATCAGTTGTAGTACAATATGAGATGGAATGGGTTCACCTAGGCTTGCACAAGGCAAGCTACAAGCCTCAGGTGATCAACAAAAAAATGTACAACTGTTACAATAACCTCACTAGAAAATTTGGCCCAATTTCCGATGGCCACTTTGTCACTATTTCAACACATAGTCATCGCAAGAGCGACAGTTCAAGGCTAGACAAAACGTGGTTAGCCATTACGTCGCAATTCCGACGCTTTTCCAAAGTTTCGCAATACCGACACTTTTTCCGACGTTTCCAAACAACCGTCACTCTTCCGACGTTTTCCAAACTGTTTCTCTTCCAACGTTTGTAAACTGTCACAATTCTGACGATATGTGGTCTGACGTTTTGAATGTCACTCTTCCGATGTTTGTAAACTGTTGCTCTTTCGACGTTTGTAAACTGTCGCAATTCCGATGATATGTGGTCTGATGTTTTGAATGTCACTCTTCTGATGCTTATTAAAGTGTCGCAATACCGATGCTTCGCAAAAGTGTCGCAAGACCGACGCTTTGCTGAAGTGTCACAAGATCGATGCTTTGTAAAAGCGTCGCAAGACCAACGCCGGGAAGAAGTGTCACAATAGTGACGAAAAGGGAAAAACATCTCTTTTCCACGTTTGGGAATGTTGCTCTTCCAACGTTTTTAAACGTCGCTTTTCCGACGACATAGTAAATTTTTTTTTAAAAAGGGACGTTGGTCTTTCGATGCTTACGAAGCGTCGGTCTTCCAACGTGCGGCTTAAAATATTTAAAAAAAAATGAATGCGACCAATTTTATTTTAACTCTCACAAGTGACAGAATAAATTAAAGCTTATATAGGATATGATATAGTTTAACTCTCACAACAATACATTCTTTGACTTTGTAGGCAGCGATACCACTCTGTACCAATGTGGATCCTATTGGAGTTCCCACGTTTTGGCCGCATTGGCAAGACCAAAGATGAGACAACCATCGAGGAACCACTTTGGGATCTAGGGATCCTGGCCACTCCTGGACCGGGAGATGGATCTCCATAAAAACAAAATGATATATCTTTGAAAGCTCAAATGAGATGTTGATGAGTATGAAGCACAAAGTTTTAAAATGGTTTGGTTACAACGTGGTTGTCGGAGTTGAGTCATGAGATCATAAGCGAAAGTAATGGAAGAAGAGAGAGCGACGGAGGTTTCGACAAAAAAGGATGGGTCAAAAGTACTGTCATCCATTGTGTCTTGTAGGTCATGAGGAGTGCATAGCACACAGGCAACAGGAGCTTCGAGGGCAAGTCATCTATATTAAAGGATCTTCTTAGATAGATGGTGGAATGGGACATTAAGGATTGAAAGTGAAAGGAAAGCAACCCAATTTGTTTGGAGATCGGGTTAGAGGTCATTTAACTCCCCGGACACCTTTGTGCCTCTGAAATATCTCTGGGAGGGAGCCAGAGGACGCTTATAGATCGGACGGAGAATCATTCTTTCCGGACCCGCTTTAGCATGCTCTAAGGGAAAACAAGATAAGATTTGACACAAAGCTAGAGTCTATAGATACGGAGAAGGAATTTTAACCTTCCACTGCTTTGACACCGGCTAGGACATCCAGACGACAAACCCGAATTCACACATCAGCTAGCAATGAATAGCGAGTACTGTTGGATAAATTACAAACATTTTCTCTTAGATTCATCTGGCGAGAAAACATTGAAGGTAGGAGAGCAGAAACATAAGGTTCCACACGAGGGTAAATCCTATGCGGATTTGATGCGTACCGAAGAAGAAAATGAACGAGCGTCAATAATCTAACTAAACAATGCAAAGAGAGAAACATCACCCATAGTTATAGACCGAATCTGTGAAATTTAGCCCATTACTTGATGCAAAACCAGTCACATACAATGAGCTCAATGGGCGTTATAGTCAAACTTTCTCCTCCTAGCCTACTACATTACAAAATACTGCGATACTCTCTCCCAAAGCTGACATTTCTATCGAGTAAAAAATGAATCCTACAGCTACAACATCAATAACGCAATCCAACCCTTTACAATGTGTTCTGCGGGATTCTTTATAGGAAAAAATAGATAGCAAGAGTAGGTTATACACATTAAATGATTTATTAAGATAGAAGTGGAGGCATTTCATACTACGCTTAATAGCTCTCTGTTGTACTTGGTAGTCTTGGTTTGAGTCTTTGTGAATTCGGATTTGACCTACGATATTTCTTTGAAGTTTCCTTAAATTTTGTAAAGCTCTTTGTTTTACTTATACAGGAAACAAGTAAAGTAGTGAAGATTTCTGGGCTTCCATACCTCCATTATTGTTGTCACGATAGTTTTTAGAAGCACTACGTTAGTGAGATGGCCTTTGGGAGCTCGGGAAGGCATGGAGACTTTGTCGGAGGCATACTATTACGAGAAAATGTCTGTTGATCTTTGAGAGAAAATATGGCTCGTTTCTTGTTCTTTTCAAATCTTTGGATTGCGCCTTAATCCTTTGATCACGGGATTAGGTGTTGAATTTTTCAATTAATTGGTTGTAATCCTCTTAATCCGTCTTTGTTGTTTTCTTGAGCCAACTTCTTTGTAATGGCTTCTCTGTGTTTCGATTCCACGTGTGTGATGGAGTGAATTTACCGGCTGTCTAACACGCACAATAAACAAACCAATTATAAAACCCGGGGTGGTGGAAGAAAGTTCTTGTGAGGCTTGAAGAATAATTAGCGCATTTGTGAAGATAGTGAGTTTGTGAGGAAAAATGGTGAAAATGTGGTGAAATGGAGGTTTGGTGGAAGGAATGCGGGCCATTGATCAGGTTGAGATGGATGGGCGCGATTGAATCGGAGGAGGAGTGATGGGAGGACCTAAGTCCGATAGGCGATGGAGGCGATTGGCTTTAGACCACCGGATCTATGAGAGATCGACGACTATGATCGAATCGGAAGAGCCTAGTCGAGGAACACAAGGCGAAATGAGGGTGAACCACGTAGTTGGTTCTTGTGGATTCAACGGCCAAGGACTCCGTCAGGTAATCGGGAGGGATGGAGGATGGTATAGTTCAAGACCTATGATTGTGACCCGGAGCGAGGATGTGATGATCGTCGGATTTAAAGGGGATCGACGGTGGGCTTTTCATTGGATGGATGACGAAAGGGAGATGCGGGAGTGATGGGACTTGCGGCATTTGTCGGATCATTTCAATTGATGGCGGGAAATGACTCAAGGAGTCGATAAGAAAAGACACCATCGCCAGCCGACAATCATGGAAGGTGTGTCCTGGGCTCTGCGATGTGATTGGCGCTTTTTGGACTAGCAGCTTGGTCTTAGCACCTGGGCTCATGGTGGGGAAGGAATTCGGGGACTAGAAAGGGCTAAGCCATCCATATGGAAGATGTAGGTTTTTAGCCAAAGAGGGTTTGGGGCTAAAGGGGAGAATCGATAGATAGAATAAAGGATATCAAACCAAACAAAGGATATTTGAAAGGTTTGGGGAAATAAAAGGGGAAAAGGTGATTATAACGGGAGTTTAATAGAGTGAGATGAAAGGAGAAATGGAGGCCTTTGGGCATTCTTCTTCCTGTGAAGAGAGGCTTTTAAACTAGGAGGCGGTGAAAGGACTATCAAGGGAAAAGGCATAGGAGGCTTCAAGGATGATGTGTTTTCGGAGGAAATTCATTCCTTGAAGGCTCAAAAAACATTTTAGCACCATGTTTGCTTGTGAAATATCATGGGAAATTGCTGAGTGGCTCCACATGGGGATGGCTTCTTCTTGGAAGGAGTCGAAAATTAGAGGATGATCTTTGGTGTAGGCTAGATGCTTGATACTTGATACACCCCTTCTCTTCTCCTTGGATTAGTTGCCACAAATCATGAGGACGTTATCGGCGGTAAACATTCTCCCCAAACAACTACCTACCCAAGCTATAGTCCTAACATTTTTTCTTAAAGACATTTTGGACTTGCGGACCCTTACATCATCGAATTTCTTATAAACGGGAAAATAAAACTATTCTACTTTAGAGCGGGATCAATTTGTCGACTGTTGTAGGCCATGGCATAAAGACACAACGCTCATGGGCCGACACTTTTAGTAGAAATTTAAAACCTCTTGTGTTGAATGCTCACGGAAGTGAGCTTTATTGAGCTTTTCCTACCTACCCTACTCTAACTTGACATATTTACAAGTCTAGCTTACAAACATTGACTTCCAATGCAACCAATCCATCAAGTGATCTCATGGTAGTCCCTTTAAACAATCGCCAAGAGCGGTACAGATAGACGGGCGCTCCCCACTTTTACGCCCCCTCATCGGTAGCTTAGAATTTTTCTCTCTGTTTGCAACATCTTTGCTCAAAAAATACCTTTGATCCTTCTTCAAATGTTTGCGGGAAAACATAAGGATCATGAAAAGATACTTGGTTATGAATATACGGCAGGCCGGCTTCAACCCGAGAATCTCTTCTTCTTCCTTTGAGTGGAGAAGAAGACTCTCTTGGCGTAAGTGTCTTCTTCATCTTAAATTTGGAGGAGACTCATCGTACATGTTCTTGTGTCCTCTTTGGACTGATCATCTCTTTGAAATGAGAAGGCACATTGACTTCCCGATCTCATAGAAGAACATCCTTGATATTTCTAAGGAAAAATAGAATGAAGACTCAAAGAACTTTTCATGCATACTAAACTTTGTAACTTTCTCCATTGAATAAACATCTTTGACTAGACCATACAACATCAGCAGAATGCAGATGTTTAGCATAACTCTCTTCGTTCATCTCCGCGAGAGTTTCTCGGAATGCATAATCAAACTCCATAGACGAATGAGAAAGAGTGTTTATTCTATAGAAACTTTCGAAGTGGACGCCGGTCCATCTCTTCTTCCATCGAATGAAGATATTTCTCCTTTAGCATAGACAGAAGAATAACGGTCAACACTTCTTGTCTTGGTGATCTAGAGGCAGATATCTTCTTGAGCCTCTTTCCACAGAATCTTCACTTGTGCTAGCAAGGAAGTGCCACTCTTCTAGTGGAATACGTGATGAATTACCGGTCGGAGGGGAGCCTCTATGCATGTTGGTTCTTCTTTTTGCCTCGGATTACGCATCTTCCATGGGGTCACTTGTTCCCCCATTGCAACACCTCCTACAGATTTTGCGCTTAAGCCTTTTATTTTCCTCTAATCATCATGGTACAAGACACGGAGTAAAAGCAATCAGTGACTCACGATTACTTTGCTTCTCAGATATTTCGTGCTCATTACACTGTTTTGCTTTTTCCATTTAATGCAGTGCAAAGACTGTTCTTGCTACGAAAGAAGCATGGGGTAACTCACCGAATTAACATCATTAGCATTCATGTTATTATATACATTTCTTGCTACTGGCTTATGGCCCCTTTATTCCATTTATTTGATGCTTAAAGCATCAAGGCTTTGCATCTTTGTCCATGCTGGATCCATGTTTCTGCACGCAAAGAAGATCCCTTTGCATCTTCTCAACCGGTTAGTCACTCCACGGTGGAGTCATTAGGTATTTGGATTATAGAGAGTGTGGAGTCTGTAGTGGATGAATTTGGACATTGAAATAGGCTGGCATCCACCATCGATGGTAAAACCAATCTAGCGGCTAAGTGGTCTCTTCCCCGATTAGATTACGCTATTATGTATTCGGGGCTGCAATGGGTATAGACCAATGTTAGCGGTTAAGGACTCTTAGATTTTTTCCCGGTTGATAGCCATTGTATTTGGAGTTCCCATGTTTTGGCCCGGATTGGCAAGACCAAAAGATGAGATAACATCGGAACCACTTTGGGATCTAGGATCTAGCCCTCCTGGACCGGAGAGCGATCTCTCCATAAAATCAAAGAATGCTATATCTTGGACACTGAATGAGATGTTAGGCTAGGTATGAAGCACGAGGAGTTTAAAATGGTTTGGTTGGTTGGTTGTTGGGTTGAGTCATGAGATCATAAAGCTGAGAAAGTAATGGAAGAAATAAATAAATCAGCGGAGGTTTCGGGGAAAAAAAGGATAAGGTCGAAAATTACTTCATCCATTGGGGGAACATGGAGTCATGAAAGGGGATTACTTGCACACAACTAAGCAAGGCTTCCGGAGGGCAAGTCATCTATACTAAATGATCTTCTTAGATAGATAGTGGAATGGGACATTAAGGATTAAAGTGAAAGAAGGAAAGCAACCCAACTTTTGTCTCGAGATCAGGTGCGAGGTCATTTTAACTCCGAACTTGCTTTGACATACTCAAGGCAACTCTCTAAGGAGGGGCAGAGGGGAAGCTTATAGATCGGACGAGAGATCATTTAACTCCGGGCTGCTTTAGCATGCTCCAAGGGAAAACGAGAGAATCAGATTTGACACAAAGATAGAGTATATAGATCGGAGAAGGACTTTTAACCTTCCACCAGCGGCACCGGCTAGGACATCCGAGCAACAAACCCAAATTCACACATCGGCTAGTAATGAATAATAGCTACTACACTAGTTAAATTACAAACATTTTCTCTTAGATTCACAATCGTAGGAAAACATTGAAGGTAGGAAGCGAGAAACATAGGGTACTATGCGGAGTGAAATCCTATGCAGTTTCTAATGCGCACTAGAAGAAAATGAGCAATCGTGAATAATCTAAATAAATGATGTAAAGAGAGAAACATCACCCATAGTAATAGACTAGGATCTGTGAAATTTTCTTGATGATGCGAAACAGTCACATACAATGAGCTCAATGGCTGATTACAGTCCAAATTTCCCCTCTGACCTACTACATTACAAACTACTATGCTACTCTCTCCCAGCTTTATTTCTATTAATCCCTACAACTACAACAACAATAACGCAATCCAACCCTTTATAATGTGTTCTACAGGATTCTTTATAGGAAAAATAGATAGCAAGAGTAGGTGATACACATTAAATCGATTTATTAAGACGAGTGGAGGAGGCATTTCATGCCACTCCATAATAACTCTGTGTATTTGGTGGTTTGGTCTGGAGTCTTTTCGGAGTCGGATTTGACCTCACGATATTTCTTTGAAGTTTCATACATTTACAAAACTCTGTTTTGTGTTCTAAATAATTAAAGGTGGCTGAAGGTCTGTAGGGCTTCCATACCTCCATTATTGTTGTCACGATAGTTGTTAGAAGCTTTTTACGTCGGTGAGATGGCACTGGGAGCTCGGGAGGCACATGGAGACTTTGTCGGAGGGCATACTATTCTCGAAGAAAATGTCCCTGCGATGTTGAGAGTAGATATGGCTCGTTCTTGTGCTTTTTCAAATCTTTGGATTGCGCCTTAATCCTTTTGATCATGGGATTAGGTGTTGAATGTTCAATTAACTAGTTTTAATCTGCTTAATCTGTCTGCGATTGTTTCAGACCACTCTTTTGTAATGGGCTTCTCTGTGTTTTCTATTCACGGTGGTATTGATGGAGTAGATTTACCACCTTTGTCATGCCTGCCTGATAAAAAAACAAATTATAAAACCTAGGGGTAGGCGGAAGAGAATCTTGTGAGGCTGAAGAATAGTGGTGTATTTGTGAAGAAAGCGGTGGCTATGAGGAAAATTAGTGAAAATGCGGTGAAATGGAGGTTTGGTGGAAGGAAGTATGCGGGCCATTGATCGGGTTGAGACGGATGGGCGAGATTGAATCGGAGGAGGAGCGTGGGGGAGGACCTAAGTCAATAGGCGGATGGAGCGATTGGCTTTCGGCCAGCGGATATGAGAGACAGCCGGCTTACGATCGAATCGGAAGAGCCCACAAGGAATACTGAGCGAAATGAGGGTGAACCATAGGTACATTTGGTTCTTGTGGATTCACGAAGCCAAGATCGCGTCGAAAATCGCAATCGGGAGGGACGGAGGATGGTATAGTTCAAGACATACGTTGGAGTCGGAGTGAGGATGCGAGGGCCGGCGTCGGATTTAAAGGGACCGACGGTGGGCGCACAATCGAATGGATGAAAAAGGGAGATGCGGGAGTGATGGGACTTGCGGCAACTATCGGATCCATTTCAATTGACGACGGGAAACGAGGCATAAGTCCCCCATGGACAGGTGAATGCGTTTTTATCTTGATCTTTAGGTGCTACCTGAATTTGATTGTAACTACTAAAACCATCCAGTAATGAGAAATAATTTTTACCTGCTAATGTATCCAACACTTGATCTATAAAGGGTAAAGGAAAATGCTCTTTTAGGGTAGCTTTATTCAATTATAAATAATCAATGCATACCCTCCATTTAATATTATTTGTAGGCAGAATCACTGTAGGAGAAACCCACTGACTGTCTAAAATTGGGTAAATGAAGTTTACATTCAGCAATTTTTGCAACTCTTCTTTCACAATTTACTTAAGATTTGGATTCATCCTTTGTTAGGTCCCTATATTACTAGTATAGTCCCTTATTGTTATTAGTGTAACCCCCTTATTATTTATTATTGTACCCTTGTAACCCCCATTATGTTATTATTGTGCCCCTAAATTATTATTGTTGAGTGGGCTAGGATTACATTGTGGCCCACTAGGATTACATTATGGCCATGGACTCCTATATATAGAAAGGAGGTTTTGTAAATTGTATCATCCAAGAATTTTTCATTTATGTAATGTATTGGAGGTTGCCCCCTCAAAGTGGCTTATTTCTAAGGCGTTGATATCTCTTTTCTTCTATTTTTGGAGCTGGTTACTCAACATTTGGTATCAGAGCTTTGGATTCTAGGGTTTCGCTGCTCCAAATAGGTCATCATGGAATTTTCGCTATAACTTGTTTTATACGAAGTTTCCGAAGCTGAAATTTTTAGGGTGCGAAGCCAAAATCCTAAGGAATATTTTCTAAAAATTTCAGAGCTTGGTTCATAAGATTTTCGGAGATATCATCTATGGAAGTTAGGTCTTTTTTCAGGCTCCTAAACAGGTCATCGTGGCATTTGCGCTATAAATTTTTTTATAAAAATGTTCAAAATCCAAAATTTGTATGGTGCGAAGCTGAAATCTGGAGGAAATTCTTCAAAAAATTTCAGAGCTTGGTTCGCAAAATTTTTGGAGATATGATCTATGGAAGGTAGTGCTTTTTCAGGCTCCTGAATTTCATCTCAAAGAGGTGATCATGGGAAAAGTTCAATAACTCTCTCTCTAGGCATCGGATTGGAGTTCCGTAAAAATTGGTCGCAAGTACACGGATTGCAGTTTCTTGGATATCAATTTCAGAGACAAATGACGAAAAAAGTGACACGTGGTAAGTCGTACAAGTTTTCTCTACTGAACTAGTCCAGAATTAGGGCATTGTGGGAGATTGGACCCAAATTTGTCTTGGAGAATCCAAATCAGGTCAGACCTATGGCATTCGAAAGATAATTTAGAGGGATACGTTGATACTGAAATTCAAATATTGAAGTGCTACAATCATAGAGAATATCCAATTTCAATATCGAGCTCCTAAAAAGCAAGATAAAGGTGTGTATATTTTTTTTCTTTCCAAATTGCATAAGTTTTCTTTTAAGAATCAATTTGAATTGATTCCAAGGGCATATTGTAGAATATATATCAGTATTGGATTCTAAAATATGCCCCGTAAAAATAATTCAACACCCATTACGCCTTCAGAAGGCTCTACTATGACTCATGAAGATGAAGAATTGCAACATGATCTATCAAAATTACAAGAGCAAGTGCAACAAATTTCACTCTCGCAAAGAGAAACAAAAATGAAATGGAAGTTTTGAAGAAAGGCATGGAAGTGAAGATGGACGGTTTGAAGAAAGGCATGGAAGCTAAGATGGATGGCGTGGAAGCTAAGATGGATGGCATGGAAGCTAATATGGATGGCATGGAAGCTAATATGGATGGCATGGAAGCTGGCATGGAAGCTAAGATGGATGACATGAAAGACAACATGGAAAACATGAAGAATGATCTCAAAGCAGACATCGAAGGTTTGACAAAGTTGATACAAGAAATTTTTCCTAATGGTGAAAAGATAGTGGAATAACCTCATGATGAGAACAAAATAAATGTTAATCGTGATTTCACAAACTCTAATGTTGGCTGGAAGAACCACCCATATTCCAAAAATGGATATGAGGAAGTTTGATGGAAAGGATCCTGTAACATGGATACTACATATGGAGCAATATTTTGATCTCCATAACGTGCAAAACACACAAAAGGTACGCATTGCAACTTTACATTTAGAACAAAATACATTTTTATGGTATCGATGGCTTTGCTCTCGTAAAAAAATTGCCACTTGGTCAATTTTTACGGAGGAAATGATAGCACATTATGAGGATACAAAGAGCAACACCTTCTTTAGCCAATTGATAAATCTCAAACAAAAGGGTTTAGTGGGGCAGCACATTGAGGACTTCCAAAAATTGAATATAAGGGTAACTGATATTCCAGAGGAACACAGGATCGATCTCTTCATAGGTACTTTAAAGGATAACATCCAACATGAAGTTCGCGTTTTGGAACCTGATTCATTGGAGAAGGCATTCAGGTTGGCAAGAAAAGTTGAATGTAAAATTATGGCGACAAGGAAGCCTGCCACTCAATTCTATAAAGAAGGAAGTGTTGCTACGCCTAGATTTCCACAACCTACAAGGTTGACACCACAAAAATTGGAAGAAAAAAGAGCAAAAGGGCTTTGCTATAGTTGTGATAACAAATACACTAAAGGTCATAAGTGTGCTGAGAAGAAATTATTTTACATAGATTGTGAAGAGGAAGAAGAAAATGAACAAGAAGAGGATATACACCAGGAACCAGCCCTAGAAGAGGAAGAAATGAATCCGACCATATCGTGTAATGCACTGGCAGGAATTACCACTCCTCAAACTCTCAAGATAGTAGGAAAAATCAAGAAGAAAAGGTAATAGTGTTGATTGATTCAGGTAGCACCCATAATTTTATTCATTGTAAGGTAGCCAAGGAATTAAATTGTTTCCTATACCCAGCACCAAAATTTCAAGTGATGGTTGCAAATGGAGGAACTATAAATTGCTCTGGAAAATGCCATAATATCAAGCTAACCATGGGGGAATATGTATTGACTAGTCCAATGCTTTCCATTCCTATGAGAGGTGTTGATGTTGTACTAGGAGTACAATGGTTACAATCTTTGGGGACGGTAGCTTTTAATTTTCAAGAACTTTTCTTGAAATTTTTTTCAGAAGGAAAGGAAGTCGAATTATGGGGTATTGCAGGGAAGCCGGGAAAGATAATAAGCTCTAATGTCATGAAAAAGCTTCTAAAGAAAGAAAAACGAGGTGTAATTTCACAATTATGCTCACTAGAAGTTCCAACATCAAAATCATCTATTTCTGCAGATCTCCAACAAGTCTTGGACAATCATTCCAAGGTGTTTGAAACTCCCAAAGGACTTCCACCTATTCGCGATCATGATCATGCTATTCATCTGATTCCAGGAAGTGTTCCTCCAAACATCAGGCCTTATAGATATCCTTACGTCCAAAAGAGCGAAATTGAACGTATGATTGCAGAAATGTTAGAGGCGGGTATAATTCAACCTAGTCAAAGTTCTTTCTCCACTCCTGTAGTATTGGTACACAAGAAGGATGGATCATGGCGAATGTGTCCGGATTATAGGGAGCTCAATAAGCTCACCATTAAAGACAAATTTCCCATTTCTGTGATTGATGAATTATTGGATGAATTACATGGAGCAATTTATTTTACCAAGTTGGATCTTCGTTCAGGATATCATCAAATTAGAATGAAGACTGAAGATATTCCAAAAACAACATTTCGAACTCTTGAGGGTCATTATGAATTTTTGGTCATGCCTTTTGGCCTTACCAATGCACCTTCTACATTTCAAGGGTTGATGAATTCCATTTTCAAACCCTTCCTTAGAAAATTTGTGCTCGTATTTTTTGATGATATACTAATCTACAGCAGGTCTTGGAAGGATCATGTTGAACATGTTGACAGGGTGCTCAAACTATTGCAGGAGAAACAATTATATGCAAAGACATCCAAATGTTTCTTTGGAGTACAAGAGGTGGAATATCTGGGTCATATTATATCTCACGAGGGTGTTAAAGTAGACCCTAACAAAATTAAAGCCATTAAGGAATGGAAAGTCCCCACGACCATAAAGCAGTTGCGAGGATTTCTCGGGTTAACAGGGTATTATCGCAAGTTTGTTTAGAATTATGGGAGAATAGCAGCACCTCTAACAACATTATTGAAGAAAGATGCATTTTCATGGACTCCTGAAGCAACTAAGGCCTTTGAACGTCTTAAAGAGGCAATGTGCCTAGCACCGGTCTTAGCTACACCGGACTTCACAAAAACCTTTATTGTGGAATGTGATGCCTCAGGAAATGGAATTGGTGCAGTTTTAATGCAGGAAGGAAGACCCATTGCTTTTGAAAGTCGTCCAATCAAAGGAAAGTATTTACAGAAACCTATTTATGAGAAGGAAATGTTAGCAATATTGCATGCACTAAAGAAATGGAGAACTTACCTAATGGAAAGACACTTCAAGGTAAAAACTGATCATGATAGTCTGAAACACTTTTTGGAACAAAGACTATCTTCAGAAGAGCAGCAAAAATGGGTCACAAAGATGTTGGTTTATGACTTTGAAATAATCTACAAAAAAGGAAAGCTTAATGTTGTTGCAGATGCACTCTCAAGAAAGAATGAAGAGGTGGAAGCATTTCTTTGTGCCATTTCTATTATCCAACTAGATTGGATAACTGAAGCAAGAGATGAATGGAAGAAGGACAAAGATGTATGGATACTCATTCAAAAGTTGCAGCAAGATCCTAGTACATCTGATACATTTAGTTGGAAAAAATGATTCCTTATGGTACAAAGATCGCTTATATCTTTGTAAGAATTCCCAACTAAAACAAAAGATTCTTCTGGAATTGCACACTTCTCCTTTAGGAGGACACTCAGGATTTTTAAAAACTTACCACAGGGTGAAGAAAGAATTTTTTTGGGATGGCCTTAAATCTTATATTCAAAATTTTGTGGTGGAATGTTTGGTTTGCCAACATAATAAATTTGAGACAATTAAGACCCCGTGACTTCTACAAACTTTATCCATTCCAAGTCAACGTTGGGAGGAGATTTCAATGGATTTTATCACAGGTTTACCTAAGTTCGAAGGAAATAGTGTCATCATGGTGGTAGTTGATAGACTTACCAAGTATGCACACTTTTGTGCATTATCTCATCCATTTAAAGCAAGTACAGTTGATACTACATTTATGGACAGAATTCAAAAGCTACATGGAAGCCCAAGGGTTATTGTGAGCGACAGAGATCCCATTTTTACTGGAAATTTTTGGACGGAGTTATTTTCTTGTTTGGGTACTCAGGTAGCTCATAGCTCATCTTATCATCCTCAATCTGATGGTCAAACTGAGATAGTAAATAAATGTTTGGAAGGATATCTTCGTTGTTTTGTATCTGATAAAAAAACACAATGGGTCAAGTGGTTACCTCTTGCTGAATGGTGGTATAACACTTCCTTCCATACTATAGCAAAAATGACCCCATTTATGGCACTTTATGGATATCATCCACCATCCATCACATCATATTTAAGGGAAAATTCAAAGGTTCAAGTAGTGGAAGATCACATCGAGCATCAGCAAGAAGTTCTCCAACTCTTAAATGATAACCTGAATTTGGCACAAAATCGAATGAAACAACAGGCGGATCAACATCGCAGCGAGAGAATTTTTGTGATAGGAGATTGGGTATTTTTACGGCTACAACCATACAAACAAATGTCCCTCAAGCAAGCTAAGAAGGATATTAAATTATCGCCAAAGTACTATGGTCCTTACAAGGTGTTGCAAAAGATTGTTACTATGGCATACAAATTGGAGCTTCCTGCTTCTTTGCGAATGCATCCAGTTTTCCATGTTTCATGCTTAAAGAAGGTTATAGGTGAAAATCTTCTAGTTCAAACAATATTGTCAAAAATTGATGAGGAAGGAAAAATCATATTGGAACCTGAAGCAGTCACGGAAACAAGAACTCGACAGCTACAGAATCGATCAATTTCAGAGTATCTCGTCAAGTGGAAGAACTTACCCACTGAAGATTCTACATGGGAGGATGAGAAGTTTATACAGAAGCACCCAGAGCTACTCAAGCGTTGAGGACAACACTTTTTTGAAGGAGAGGGGCATGTTAGGTCCCTATATTACTAGTATAGTCCCTTATTGTTGTTAGTGTAACCCCCTTATTGTTATTATTGTACCCTTGTAACTCCCATTTTGTTATTATTGTGCCCTTAAATTATTATTGTTAGGTCTGCTAGGATTACATTGTGGCCCACTAGGATTACATTATGGCCACATGGACTCCTATATATAGAAAGGAGGTTTTGTAAATTGTATCATCCAAGAATTTTTCATTTATGTAATGTATTGGAGGTTGCCCCCTCTAATTGGCTTATTTCTAAGGCGTTGATATCTCTTTTCTTCTATTTTTGGAGCTGGTTACTCAACATACTTCTTTAAGGTTGTCTGGTAGGTTTAAATTTTTCCTCAGTGTAAATGTGATGTATAAAAGTATTAGGACTAATTCCTTTCATGTCAGTGTATTCCCATGCATATGCAGAAGAGTGCTGTTATAATGTTTTGAATAGCTTTTCCTGTTGTAATTTTTCCAATTTATTGTTTATGTTCAAGGTTTTCCCTGGAAAGATTTCAACTGTAGAGCTACCAAATTATTCCATAGAGTAAAGAGACATATACCTAGATGAAAAATATTCAATAGTGGGTTTTTCTTGAAATTGATCATGTTCATATTTTGGATATGATTCATAATTTTCTATTGTATTTAAGATTTGACTATCTTCACTAATGGTTGAAATAGTAAAGAGAGGTTGTATATCATCTTCATCATCAATCCATTCTTTGTCATATATCTTTTTTATTCTTCTTGCTGGAGGATATAGAGTGAATTTATTAGTTGAATTACCATTAGAAATATACATGTCACCATATCTATAGCTAATGAAAGCATCAGATGTAGCCAACCAAGGTCTTCCTAATATGAGTGGGTGTCCTCCTAGATTATTCTTAAGAGTTAAAATCATAAAATCATCAAGATACTCCCAAGAATCTAAGGACAATAAGATATATTCTAACACACCATCTTGATTGATCACAGATCTATCTGCTAATTGCAATAATGTAGGTGTATAAAGAAGATTAGAAAGCTTGAGTTGTTCCATGGTTTGTTTTCTCATGATGTTTATTGCTGCTCCTAAATCAATCAATGTATTTGGAATTTCAACTCCATTGATGTGTGTTTTTACAGCTGGACTTCATGGATCTAAATATTTCTAAATGGAAATTTTTCCCATCATTATATTTTCTATTTTTCCTACAAGTTGAATTCTTTTTATTTCTTTTGTTTTTCTTCACGACTTCTTTATGCTCAACTCCTTTATTGTTTTAGCTAAAATTGGAATTTCCTTGATGTCTTTTAACAAAGGGATTTTGATACAAACATTTTTCAATTCATCTAGAAAATCATAATTAGGGAACATAATATGCTTTTCTACTCCTCTATCAACCGGTAATCTTTCTGGAAAAGGAGGTGTAAAGGTAGATATTGATGGTTTCTCTATGATAGGAGTTGAGTTTATTGGTTTTTGTTTTTCATTTTCAATTTTTTTTTTTTGAAGAGATGTTTCTTCTTCAAAACTTGTATTGGGTTGTAGAGAATCTTCCTCATAACTATTTTGTTGAATGATTACAGAAATATTTTTATTTTCTAATATCCTATTAGATCTAAGTTGGACATCATAAATATCAAGAGGAGTAATCATATAGGTTGGAAATTGTTGTCCTTCTATCATGTAGGTGTTCTGAGGATTTTAATTGTAGGGGTTTGGTAATGGTTGGGCAGGTAACTGATTTGGTCTCTGAGGGAATGGTAGAGAGAGTTGTAAATTTTGGTTTTGGTTTTGGAGTTGGGGTTGTTGAATTTTTTGAGGATTTTGTTGAGGAGGATAGTTTGGATATGATGGAGGATATTGATAGTATTGAGAGAATATTCCATAAGGGTTTTGCATTCCTTGAGCCCAAGGTTGAGATTGAGATTGAGGCCAAGGTTGCTGCCAAGTATTCCGGTTTGATGGGGGCTGAGTATGCATTTGGTTATTAAAACCTTGAGTTTGTGGTACCTGCCATGGTCTTCTAGAGACAAAGCAAAGAGATTCTACTGGATTTGAAGTTGTTTCTTCTTGAAAAACATCCTTAAGACTAGGAATTGAAGGAGAACTTTTTGTCTCATGACTTTCTGAACAAATCATACATGTCTCTATAACTTTTGCATCAAGAGGACATTCTCTTAAAGCATGATTCTTTCTGCATTTGGGACATAAAATAGCTAAAGCATAAATCTCGTGTTTCTTCTTGTTTTGTAACTTAAGGGTGTCTATCTGTTCGCTAAGAATCCCTAAAATGTATGTTTTAAATTCATCAAGCATGTTACCAATTTCTGCCCTACTCACTGTTCCTGTTCCAGATTTATTTACCCTAGCAAGAGCAGGATCTCTTGGACATTTCCCAGTTGTTTATTTTCCTCTTTAGAGATGAATACATAATTCCCCAATGTCAGGTAATGGGAGTTGAGATATTTCCCCCTTCCCCACCATGTTAAGGATATCTATCCACTCATCTTTGATGATTTTCAAAAAAAGAGCTTTTAAAGTGTCTTGATCTAAGTTTTCCATTTTTTCTCTTTTTATGTTATAGTTGAATCTTTCAAGTAAATCCTTGAAATTTTCATCCTCCCTTTGCATCATTTTAAACACTTCTTCCTTGTGATTAATAGGTATGAAATAATCCAAATACCTTTCTAGAAATTCTCTCTTCATATCATTCCATGTCCTAATAGACCTAGTGATTAGACTCATGAACCATTTTAGAGCTACTCCCTTAAATGTTCAAGGAAATAATTTTAGTTTTTGAGAGTCTTGTAAATAATCATAATTTCTGCACAAGACTTCAAATTCAAATAAAAAGGTCCTAGCATCTTCACTTTTCAATCCATGAAAGTTTGGGAGAATAGAAGGTGAGATATTTTTCATGGTGGCATTTGTATCTTCATCAATTATAGGGAATCCAAAAGAACTCTCAATTACCCTATTTCTTCTACCTCCTTCTACATTTCCTTTACCTCTTCCTCTATATCCTCTCCTACCTCTACGTATATCTCCTCCAAATATTACATTTTCTCCATTTAGAATTTCTCCTTCTCCTTCTTCTTCTCCTCTTCCTACCATTATAGATTCTTCAGAGATAATATGATAGTTAACTTGTAAGGTTAACTACTCTTCCCATGGTTCTTCTATCAATGGTATGTTGAAGAAAGGTTCTTCTTCTTCCTCTCCACTAGGAATTTCTAACTCTTCAGCTAAAATGTGTTCTCTTGTGGAGGTGAAAAAGGTTACTCCTTCTTTTGGAGACCTAGGATCTTCTTCTTCTAAGACGACCTCAGTAGATGAAGAAGGGGATCCTCCTAATTGGATTTTTGACCTTAGAACTTCAGGGAGTCTATGGCTAGTGAAATATGGAATATGAGTTTGACATGGAGGTGCATCACCTCTTAGTCTTGGTGGAGTGAGTGATGTTGTAGGGATTAAACTCATGCCTCTAGCTATGAATCCTCCCCTAGAGTCTCTTTCTCTATGCATATCATTTTTTTTAGATGTAGGAAATGAGGTTACCTAATTACACTTTCCCGGAAATGGCGCCAAAATGTTTAGTCAATTTAATGTCTTAAATTGCTTTCATTAATTATCAACCAAGGCTAGTAATCTGATGAAGTGTAGTGCACTCTATGTGTTTAGTTAACCTATTTCTTACTTCATTGTTTTGTATTTTATGTTGTTTTGGGTGGATTTTGTTATTTGATGTCTAAGAATGTTTATTCTAGAACTGTGAAAATATTTAAATGAATCTAATGAATTTTAAGAAGGAAGAAAAGGAAGTGTTCCCAAGTTAGTCTAATTTTCATAAAAAGAAACCAAAAAATATTGGCTAGTTAAGACCTAATTTGGAAAACAGAGCATCTATTTTATCCTATCATTAGTTCTATTCCATGGATCTAATTCTAAACTAAGATGAAAAACTACAGTGCTTGGATTAAGTAAAAGTAGAAAATGAAACAACTAATGTACTTCTAATTACTTCAGCATTCAATTCTGAGGTATGACATTATTGAGATGATGTTAAGTAACTGTCTGCACTTAAAATTATAATGTCCTAGAACAGTAGGAAAAGAATGCAATGAAACCATCTAATGTATACTAAGTTACTCCCAATATTCAATTATGAAGTGTGATCTTCTTGAGATAGTGTTAAGTAACTAATTACACTTTAATGAACTAGAAAACTAAGCAAACTCTGCAAAAAGGTAACTCAATAATTTCACTCATTAAACATTCAACCATTAAATGTTGAAACATGATTAAATGAATTTCTTGTAGAATGATCTTTAGGAATATCAATGATTACAATTAAGTGAGGATCTGAAAGAAAAATATGAAAGCATGTAAGACTAACTAAAACCAACTAAGTGTATATCTGACTTTTCTGCAACATTCAATGTGAAGTGTTAACTTCTTGAGATGCTATGTGAGAATTCAACTATGCCTTAGTCTCTAAGTTCCTAGAAAGAAAATGACAACGCTCAAAGTAAATTCAACCACTATATGAATTATACATTTAACCATTCATTTTGTGATCACCATATTGAAATGGCTTCTGAAAACATTTGTCGATACAGTTAATTGACAATTCTGTCTAGGGAAATAAATGATAAAATAGTAAGGAAACAGGGCAACTATGTAATCTTATCATTCCAATCTTAATTTGATCCTGAAAAGAGAGTTATCTATCTTCACCAAATATCTTAGAAGAAAAAGGCTGCACAATTATGATTTAATATTATGTTATTGACTAAAACCTGGAATGAACATCAATCTAATTAGAAAACTGATTTTCAGAAAACAAAGTAATGAAAATTGAACTAAAACAACAAAGGAAAAACCTCCTCCAGTGCAGGGGCCCTCTACAACTGATTCGACTGAGCTACTAGCTGGTTAAATATGTGCTTAAACAGTCATTGGAAACACGAACTTGGTATTAAGATAAAATGAAGTTTGAATACAGAGTATCAACAAAAATCTTGATCTTAACACTTAAAATCTGAACTATCTTCTCAGCCTTTTACAACTGATATTTAAAGGAAAGTACATAACAGTTTGTGAGATAAACTTGCTACAGGTGGCTAATCCAAATTATAATTGCAGTAGGACTGTTGGACCCTTGATTTGCTACGAAGAGAAAATCAAGAGTCCTACTACTTTCAATTAACGTACTTTGACTCCATCTTTGACCATGATCTTAGGCTTTCTTTTCTGTCGATTTGGACAGAGTGAATAGGATATAATCCATGTAGAAATGATTCTAGAAACACCCATGTGTCCCAAATCTTCATTTGACACCTCAAACCTACCAAACCATGAGAGTAGCTACGACATCCATAGTTAGATGCAGAACAAGCTGCATTCTGTAGCTAAATTGCAAAAATCTATCCAAATCGCAAGCACATGAAAATATAATATGGAAATCATTTTGATGCATCCTTAAGACAAAACCTAGCATTTATCTTTGATTGGGGTTTGTGATCTTATGAGAAATTGATGGAAAGAGGTGAGAAAAATTGTCAAGGAGAGGGTAATTCTGAGGTTCGACATCCACCTTTACCAAAAACACCTTTTTATCCTCAATCATATCTCTCACAAAGTGATATTGATCATCAATGTGCTTTGTCTTTGAATGATAAGCAGGGTTCTTAGCCAAGAAAATTGCACTTTGAGCTATCACAGTTTATCCTTATAGCTTGTTACACCAACCCCATACTTGAACACAACCTCTGTAACCAAACTACTTCCTTGCTTGTATGAGTGGCTTTCATGTATTCTACCTCTATAGTTGAAATAGCTAGTACAGATTGTCTTTTACTCATCCAAATAATTTCACCTCAAAATAGGTTAAACACATACCCACTTGTAGATATTATTTGGTCTAGATCTCCAGCCAAGTCTACATCAACAAAAACACGGATGTCCAAAACTCTGTCCAATCCTGGTCTTCCCTGGTAGCACAAACCATAATCACTAGCGCCACCAAAATACCTGAAAACCCGCTTCACTATTGTCCAATGTTCCTTCCCTGGTTTTGACATAAACCTGCTTCATACTCCCACTTCATGTGCAATGTCTGGTCTAGTTCAAACCATTGCATACATCAGGCTACCGAATGCACTTGCATATGGAACATGGGACATATCCTACTCTTATTCTTGTGTCTTGGGACATTGTTCAACAGATATATTTACACCTAGAGGAATAGGAACCTTCACCGATTTATTGTCCTGCATATTGAACCTCTACAATATTGTCTCTACATACTTCCTCTGGTTTAACCAGATCTTCCTCTTTTTCTGATCTCTCTTAATTTCCATGCCCAAAATATAGTTTGCAGCACCAAAATCCTCCATGTGAAATTTGGAGAACAATTGGGTCTTTAAATCCTACATAATTTCTTTCTCATTTCTAATACCCAACATATCATCCACATACAAGAAAAAATAAATAACACGGTCACCAATTAATTTAAAATACACATAGTGATCCTCTTTGCTTTTGGTGAAGCCAAGTCCCTGTATATAGGTATCAAATTTATGATACCACATCCTTCGTGATTGTTTTAACCCATACAAAGACTTTTTTAACCTGCATACCAATTATTTCTTACCATTCACTGCAAAGCCTTCAGGATCCTTCATGTAGATCTCCCCTTCCAGATCACCGTGAAGAAATGTTGTCTTCACATCCATCTATTCTAATTCAAAATCAAATGCATCAGAAACAGATAAATGTAATCAAATAGAAGTAACCTTGGCAACAGGGGAAAAAATATCACCAAAATCAATTCTCGATACCTAGGAATAACATTTTTCTACCAAATGAACTTTGTATTAATTCTCCACCTTTCCTTCTACATTAATCTTCTTCTTAAACACTCATTTTCTCCCGATGGGCTTCCTTCCACCCGAGAACTCCATTAGATCCCATGCCTCATTTGGTGCAAGGATGCCATTCCTTAAACCATGGCCTCCTTCCATAGTTTTCCATCCTCTGAATCTATTTCCTCTCTGACAGTTATGGGATCATCATCAGCGATAGTTAAATTAAAATTTGAATAGAAAGTCAATGGCCTATACCTTTCTGGATTCCCTCTTTCCTGAACTGATGTTCTCACCACTAGAGTTTGTGGCTCTTCTTCTTCTAAATCTTGTTCTTTTGTAGAGTCTGATTCATCCTCCTTTAGCTCAAACTCTATCTTCTTAGGTTCCTTTGGTTGGACTTCATGTTTAACAACATCTTTCACCTCTCTAAACACCACATCTCAGATGGACATAACCTTCCTTTTTTCTAGGTTCCAAAGCTTGTAACCTTTTAAACCATCCTTATACCCAATAAAGATGCACCTTTCAGATTCATTATGCAACTTGCTCCTTTTCTCCTTTGGAACATTTACATATGAAACACATCCAAATACCCTCAGATGTGAAAGAGAGGGTTTCTTACCAGTCCATACCTCATTTTGAGTCTTATCCCCCAATTCTAATGAAGGTGATCTATTTATAACCAGGTAACATGCAGTCTTCACTGCCTTTGCCCAGAATTCATGTCCTAACCTGGTACCATTGAGAAATCTTCTTGCCTTTTCCATCAGCATTCTATTCATTATTTCTAAAACTCTGTTTTGCCAAGGAGTGTGTTGAGTAGTCTTATGTTGTGCTATACCACACATCTGATAGAATTATTGAAATTCCTTCTTGCAGAACTCTCCACCATTATATGTCCTCAACACCTTTATCTTCTTCTCTGTCTCGTTTTCCGTCAGAGCCTTAAATTCTTTAAATCTGTCAAACGCTTCAAATTTCTTCCTCAAGAAATATATCCATGTATTCCTTGAGAATTCATCTATGAATGAAACATAATACACAAAATTTCCCAGTGATGGAAATGACACAGGTCCAAACATATCACTATGCAAAAGCCCTAATATCTTCGTCGCCCTCCTAGTACCCAAATGAAAACTCACCCAATTCTACTTCCCATATCCACAATGTTCACAGAAATCGAAATCCAGAGAGAAATTAGACATACCTTCTACCATACCATTACCATGCAATATCAGAAGACCCTTCTCTCCAATATGTCCAAGCCTTTGATGTCATAACATAGTCTTTTCTCCAGAGAGCGCTAGGATTTCTACTCCACTTCCAGGAACCACAGAATTGTTGCACCATCAATAATAGTGCTACCCTGAATCTTGTACATAGTTCCAATCCAAACTCCCCGCATTAATACGAGTTCTCCCTGAGCCATATTGCAGATATATTTCTCGAACACGTTTTTTACACCTGCATAATCCATCTTACTTACAGAAATCAGATTTCTAGCCAAAGCTGGAATATGCAGAAAACCATGAAGTGTTCTAATCCTTCCACCTTGCAGCTTCAGCTTGATTTTTCCACGTCCAAAAATTTTCGCCTTCCTGTCATCCCCTAAGAAGACATCACCACCATCGTACTTTTCATACTCGCAGAACCACTCCCTATGGGGAGTGAATTGAAAGGATGCACCTGAGTCAATCAAACATGCGTTATGGTCTACATGCGTATTTCAAGAAGAAGCCAAATGCACATCCTAACCATCATCTGAGGTGGTTTTTTCCAGTGCAAAAGGAGCATCATCATATCCCTTTCCTTTCTCAGGAGCTTTAGATCTAGAGTCCTTTTTTTAGGGCCCTTCCTTTCTGCATTTTCAGCACACCTTTACATTTTTTCCTAGATATTTAGATCTCCCACTCAAAAAATTATTTGGGTTTATGTTCTAGGACCTTCCTCGTACAGATAAGGCAGCTCCATTCCGGCCCTCCATATTTCTCCATCTCATTTCCTCCGAAAGCAAGGCTGAGATGATTTCATCAAATTTCAAGGTTATTGTATTTATACCTATTGCAATAACCAGACTATCCCACGAATATGGTAGAGAACACAACAAACTAATTCTCTTATCTTCATCTGAGATTTTAATATCAAAAGATTACAACTGGCTTACCACAGTATTCAAGGCGTTCACATGCTCTGTCACCGAGTCTCCATCCTTCATCCTCAGGTTATACAACTTTTTCCACAAGAACAATTTATTCACCAGAGAATCAGATTAGTACAAAGTCCCTAACTAGTCCCACAAGTTCTTTGTCGTAGCTTCCCCAGATACATTAAACAATACTGAATCTGAGATACAAAACCGTATTTTGCTCTTTTCCTTAGGATCCAACTTAGCCCAGTCTTCATTTGACATTTTCGTTGTTTTAGTACCTAGATCTACCACGACCCATTGATCTTTATCCACTAGCAAATCCTCAATCATGAGCATCCACAACTCAAAAATTTGACCATTAAATTTCTCGATCTCTATCTTTCCACTACTCGCCATCTTCTTGCACTGCAAGAATCGATCCCACTGATCTCCCACTAAATAGGGTCTACCACAAGCCTGAGAAAAAAAACCCTCAGCAGCAAAGGAATCCCCTTGAAGCCGAAACAACTCTTATACCAAATTTAGGTTTTAACCCTCTACAGAAATCATGTGCAAACAAATCTTAAAAACATAAAACAAACAATAGCGAGAGCATACAACATAAAACATATATTCATAGATATTTTCCCCTAGATCCCAAATCAGGACTACCAACTTGATTTGTCCTTATATTCATTTTAGTGTTACAACACATATATATACATGGTGAAGAATTCATAATCACTAATGCATTAACACTGGATTAGAACATAACTGTAGTTCCCTTTAACAGATCTACAAAATACCACGAGCCGAAAACCATCATGCCTCAAAACCATGTGTAAACCCATGCAAAAAACCATGGGTGGGTCCTCTCACCGAAAAATAGGGTCCAAAATGTTTTCCCCCCCAAAACCCCGAGCAGGCGCTACCCACCCCCTGTGAACCCCTGGAAAGGGGGCCTCTCGACCTCCCTGCTGCACCAAGCGCAACATACAGGGGGGCAATCACCCCCCATGTGACCCCCCACAGATGCGACTAATCGTGGAAAGAATATAACACATACCCAACAACAATTATATTGATTAATCCCTTTTTTATTTCGGTTTACAGTTGTTAGTATGAATCCTTTGTCGAAGTGTACGAAAAAGGACCACTTTAGCTACGCATAACTAATAGCCCTAACAACAAAAGTGGCTGCCAAAATCTTCAGATCTGCGGTTAGTTGAACATAAAAGAGCTGCAAAAACCAGATCTATGCATGGAAAAACATTAAGCAGAAAAAATAAGGGTTTGCTCCATATACCAATAGACAAGACAAGAACAATTTTTGAAAGAATTTTTGTATTAATCGGGCTTTGGGAGGAAAACAGAAGGCGTATCCAATTCTCCTCGATGGGATGGGTTCTTGGAAGTCCTCATCACTTCGGATCTAAATCTCTCTTGTTGGTGTAGAAAACCCACACAAAGAATAGAACTCAAGGGAGCTCACACAGTAAATGGTAGAAAAAGGTGACCGAGTGTATAGATCGAGTGTTCTAATAGGCAACAAAAGGTGAAGAATCGTAGGAAAAACCCTCCTGACTATAACAAAATATTGGGTCATTCTAGATCTTGGTGCATGGAGTTGTGAGATCTAGATCCACCTTTTATGGAATATTTTATTATATTTTTTGGAGGGAAAAAGTATTTGACTTGGGTCAAATCCCTTTATTTGTGAATAATAAATAAATAAATGATTTATTTATCATTTTAAGGAAGCGGTTGAAAGATAATCAAATAAATAATTATTTATTTAATTATTTATGGAAGCGGTTGAAAGATAATTAAATAAATAATGATTTATTTAATTATTGTGGGTGATTGGGTCATATTTAACAAGGAATATTATCTAAATAAGATTTAAATAATTATTCCTAGAAAATAATGAATAAATAAGGTTTATCTAGTGTAATTTCTTTGTTTTTAAGGTTAAACACAGTAGGAATAATAATTAAATTATGGTTTAATTAATTATTCCATGAGGAAAATCAAACAAATATAGGTTTGTTTAATATTTCCTTTTGGGGTTTCCTGTTTGGACCATAAATAACCTAATAAATGTGGTTTATTAAGTTATTTAACATAGTGAAAGAAATTTTACTTAGGGTAAAATTGGTTTTACATGGTGTACTTGGGTCTATCTAATGACAATAGGTTAGATGACCAAAAAACGGTGTAACATATTGCCCCCCAGCATGCGAGTGTCAGGAGAAAACCGTATGACCGAAGTACGTTGTAAGAACTCAATCACTAGACAAAAAAAGGGAAGTTAGAGAGAGAAATGCAAGGTAGATAGTGTGTTGAAGAACTAGACCCTGAGGGGACCAGACTCGTAGGTGCAACAAGTCTCTTTTTATGAGAGGGTACCTGTGCTGAAGGCGGCGGGGGAGGCATACCTATGCCAACCGTGACAAAGTACAAAAGAATAGTGTGTCCAGTAAACAAGGGACCGAACCATAAATTACAGCCAGCATAATCATGAGCCGAATAAAAATACAATGAGGAATCCCATATACATGTTGTGCCTGGGATAACAGCCAGGACTTGTACAATAATATCTGAGTACATGAGATACAAATACAACCCAAATGCCCCTTGTAAATGGGGAAGGGCTCAAAAAATCTGACTGATACATGCAAATCAAAGAGGCACTGCAAGTGGCTAAGGCCAACATCATCAAATATCTGGAGCTGCATCGAAGGCTGCAAGAAGGAGGTCATCCGGGCATGTGGAGGGCTACCTGCAGGGCCACCCCCTCATGAGGGTTGAGACATCTCACACACACCCGGAATCATCAAGAGCTATTGCTGTATCACTGAACCATCAAGTATACAGATCTCGATCATGCTGAAAGGAGCTGGAGTGGAGAAACAATCAAGTCAAAGGGAAATGAGAGATTCCTTTGCCTGATCCGAGGCACCAAAAAAGAGTGGAAGCTGGAACCAAGGTACACCGCCCTCTAGACCCATCTTCTGGAATGAATGAGCTGATGTCGACAGAAGGAGGCCTGCCATAAGTGAGGCAATGAGAGATCCTCACCTAAGGCACGAGAGACAATAGTAGAGCGACGGACAGACTGACACTAATGATGATGGTGAAATGGAAATGACTGAGTAGCGAATGGACGACTTCCCTTGTTAGAGCATAAAGGGCATGAATGACATGGCAGCGACTGACACAACATCATAAGGGATGGGGGACAGTGGGACTGAAGGTTATAATGTGCGACACAAGAGAGAGACCAAGCAATGAAGGATGGAGGGCTATAGCGGGGTACAAAGGGACTCGGGATAGACTCCATGAATGCGATGATGACTCAACTTGGATGCTCTAAACAAGGGCGACTCGATGGTGCTGCCACACAGTAAAGGCCCAGTGGGGGACCATAAAAACATGAGTACAAGATGGGAACTCATGACGAAAATCGACACGAACAAAGACAAGTAAGGAGGCGAAGTGGTGCCCCGAGTACAAGTTTCGTAAGTGAGGAAATTCGATTTTAATGAGAGGGGAAGTGACCCTTCTTGGACAAAATGTGTCCTAGTGAAGTATCAGATCATAAAAAACTAACAGATACCCATTTTAGGGCTCGGTGAGAGCTTTCCAACGGTGCAGACGGTTTATCAAACGGGGCTACGGTGTGGTCGCAGAAGTCGAAATAAGAAACAGGGGTTCTCTTTTAATAAGGCAGTTTTCCCTCCAAATTCACTCATTTGCTATTGTTGCTGTGGTGAATGTAGAGAGGAGAGAAGGTGCTAAATCTTGTGGCGAGCGTAGCGGACAAACCGACCGTTGGAATCGAGATCCGTCAGTTGCAGGTAAGAGGCCTAACCTTACTCTTTCATTTTGACGGATTGAAAGTTCAGTTTAGGGCCCAAAATCCCAGAAACAGACCCTCCTTCATCTCTACGGCCGGGTCGCACTTTTTGGGCCAAAAAGTGTGACCTGGGATGCAGGTTTTAGGGAAAAAACTGCGACCTGGTCCTGAACTGGGCAGAAAACTGCGACCTGGGAGATGAGGGGGTTTTGGTGCTGTTTTATGGCTGGGAGTTGGGTTTTTGTGTTTGGTTATGGTATTCCCGATCTGTATGCTGACAAGGATGATGTTTTTGTGCAGGTATGGCAGATTTATGGGTTAACTGGAGAGAGAGAGACCTGGGTAAATTACGGGCAGAGATCCAGGCAGATCAGGGTGTCCATCGTGTGTTGGCCAGGTTTGGGGTTCTAAATTTTTTGGAGAACCCATTGATGAGAGCAGGAGAGCCCTTGTTGGCCCGGATTATCAGTTATTGGGATCCAGAGCATGAGGTCTTTGTAGTGCAGGGGCACAGGATCGAAATGATAGTCTAGGATGTATATTTCCTGACGGGTCTCCCACCACTGGGGATGGTGGGAAACACGCAGCCAGTATTACCGTGGGGGCGGCATATCATGGAGTTTGTGGAACGACATTGTCGACCGGGTCTCCAAGTCAAGGGGACTCGGATACCGATCGGGGATCTAGAGAGGCTAGAAACCCGTGCAGTGGCTACAGCTGTGTTGCGTATCCTGGGCAACCAGGCGTTCCATCACATCACCGGGGGGCAGATGATGCTGGTAGAGGGTGTGTTGAGTGGGACCTACTATGGGTGGGCCCAAATGATGCTGGTGTCGTTAAAACGACATTTGTCGCTCTGCAAGCGGCAAGTGAACCACGATTGCTCGTATGGGACTTTATTGTGCACCTTCTTCTTTGAGAAGATCCCGACCTTGCGGCCTCATGTACAGCTTCCAGATGGGGGCCTGAGAGAGCCCAGGATGCGCCGATGGTGGCGGCTACTGTGCAGGGGAGGAGGAGGGGCAGTCGGGCGAGTGTTTCGACCTGAGTTCTTTGCCCATTGGGATCAGATGTCGTTATACATAGATGACTATCCCTATAGTGGGATGAGTTATTGTGGAGATCCGGACCTGCCACTTCCGCCTGGTCGAGTCTGGGGGCCTGATGGTAAGTGACAGATTGCTATCCTTGTATGGGCATGTTACAGTTTTTTGAATAGTAGCTAGGGTACTGATTCATGTACTGTTGGTATGCAGATATAGCACCGGTAAAACCGGCCGGATATATGGGACGACCGGCAGCAGCTGGAACTGCAGGTCCGAGTGGGTCGAGAGCAGCGCAAAATGAGGATGCAGCCGCCCTTCTGGAGGACATCCGTCGTAGATGCGAAAGTTTTCTTACCAGAGTATCAGAGCGTGGGTGGCAGGACTTAGACGACCAGTACATAGAGCCATGTATTGGTCTGCCCTCGGAATGGCGAGGGGTCATGCGGCGCATGGCGATGGCCGGTCAGGGGATATGTGATATACAGGCTACAGGGGCAGAGCCATTGGCTCGGGATCCGCCAGATAGTGATTAGGTGTGGGGCATGTGGTGCCCCCTAGTGTGTATGTAGGGGCAGGTGGTGCCCCCAGTTTTGAGTTTTTTGTAACATGCTGTGGGCATGTCATATGTATCAGAGTAAATGGACTATAAACACATGTTTTTTGTGACACATATTATGGATATGCATCGTTTGTAATGATTATGAATGTTATTGTCTTGAATGAAATGCGTGTGATAAATTCCAATCTAGAACATGGCTTGCAATACTATCTACATAGTGATTCTGTTCTCGAGGTACATGGTTGAAAGTTATGGTTTCAAATGCACGTATCAAGAGTTTCACTCGTAAATAGCGTCTAAACAGCACAGGGTTATGCACACGATAAACACCATTTAGTTGCATGACAAGAAGTATGGAATCCAAACGAACGTGTAGATGGAGGATGCGATGGAAGAGGGCATCGACTAAGAGACCACGCACTGCATCATATTCGGCCTGATTGTTGGTGGCAGAACCAATGCAGACCCCGTTAGAGAGAACAAGGGCATGCAAGGGGGTGAAGATGGCCCAACCTGCCGAGGCAAGATTCCGGGAGTAACGACTTGCACCATCGGCGTAACCGATAAAGGGTGTGGACGGGGGGTCCTGCGGAATGGTGTTACAAGACAACAAATGAGGGGAGGAGAGGCAATGATGACAGCGTGAGTGCATAGAAGACATCGGGCGGCAACTTTGGGAGGGAGTGCAAGGATCAGGATGACTATGACTCATATACAAACTAGAGGGTGGTATATGAGGGCTATCGGAAGTATGGTGAGGACTCGAGCTGCGGAGGTCAACAGAGACACGGGTGGAGTGATCTCGTGTGTGGGTAGAAAAGGGGTGGTCAGGTGACACAACAGGGGAGGATGCAGGGGGGCTAGGCTCCAAGTGTCTCACAGAGGAGGATAGGTAAAGAATGGTTACAGTAGACTCCGTCATCTGAACATCAGGGGGGGGAATGTCGATGGGAGCGGGGGAATCCTCAGGCTGACCTGAAACATACTGCGCGAGGATGGGAGAGGCGGATTGATTTTTTTCAACCTCATACTCTCGGACCACCTCTAAAGAGGCGCGGTAATGCATCAAGTGAGGACAATGGTGGGAGTAATGGCCATGAACGCTGCACAAAGCGTAGGGCTTGTTGGTGCGAAGAGTCTTGGGGTTCTTGGTTACGGACGAAGAAGGAATGGAGGCTTCAGGGACCGTAGACTCGGGGAACGCGACTTTAACCATGGGCTGAATACGGGGCAACTCGGGACAAGCATGGGTGGCATGACCGGTGACATCACATAAGGCACAAGGCTTTGCGGGCGGAGGAGGGGCCGGGTCAGTCGTGGTGGTCTTGTCTTTGGGTGCCCCCTTGCGGGCTTTGCCTTTCTTCCCGGGAGCCGTCACGACAGGAGAAGGGTCCTGTGGAGGTGATGGGGGCACAGTGTCAACGGAGGAAGTGAGGGGGACCGGTTGAACCGGTGTCAAAGCCATGTAGGGTTTGGGGTGACCAGGAGGGGTGGCGGCTGGGGGATCAAGGTACCAGACCGGTATGCCCAAGGTCAGGTTAGGGAGAGAGAGGGTGGCCATGACGGGGATAGAATATACTCCGGGAGGGGGAGCCAGGAAAGGTATCTGCCCAGCAGGGTAATGACCAGGAGGGACGGCTCCGAGATGGTTAAGGCCTGGGGGAACCGATCCAGGAGGATAAAGGGGTTCAGGGATACCAGCTGTAGGGGGAGGGCCAGAAGGAGGAGGTCCGGCTGGTTGAGATGAATGGCTAGGAGCGGGTTGCGGAGGGCGAGGGGGAGGTTGCTGACTAGCCAAGGCAGGCCGCTTACAGGCAGCCTGAGACGATTGCATCATGCAAACATTCGATAAGCTGGGATCAGTGATGGGAGGAGGAGGGAGATTAGGAAAAGTTCCAAGCAGGGAGGAATATTTGTAAACGCCGGGGGAGACACTGGTCAAGGAATCGACGGTTTTCTTGTTGGCTACAGAAGAGATGGTCGTCTGAGGTGAGGTCTGAGATTTTGGCTCATGATATGTCAACTGGTCAATGGTGACTATCTTTCCATTATGGGGGAAAGACATCTTGCGGAAAACCGCGGATGGCACAGCAGACATAGCATAGGTGTAGCTTCGCCCCAATAGAATGTTGTAGTCTAGCGGGGCGTCGATGACTTCGACGTCAACGCAAACAGTCTTACCGGCGAGGGTGATAGGGCAATTACGAAATAGGCCAATGGGTTGGGAGGCATGGCCGTCCCACGCTCGAAGGGTGATCGTGGAAGGGGCCAACTCAGGGGATCCAAGTTGCTTCCAAACTGAAGCGGACATCATGCAGGTGGATGCCCCCTCATCAATTATGCACCGGGAAATGTTGGCATTCCGGATTTTGACTGGGATTTGGAAGGCGACGGAAGGAGGGAGAGGAGGATGGTCCGATTGAGTGGCATCGAAAACAATCATTTTGTCATCAGCAAGATCTACAGCACCCACGGCAGATAGTAGAGCCTTCTTTTGGGAAGGGCACGACTGGAGGAGTTCCAGTGTGGAAATGGCAGCAGGGGATTGTGCCAAATCATCTACGATACTATACGAATGAGCGGCTCGACCAGAAGCAGCGTTTCGACGTAGGGGTCCCTTAGGAATCTTGGTATGAACCTCAACTTTGGGTTGAGGGATATGTAAGGGGCCACTGGATGTCGAAAGAGGCTTTGTAGAACCTGAAGAAGGAGGCTCGGGTGCAGACTAAGCAGGAGGCTTGGGGTACTGGCGAGACCGAGTTTGAAGGTGAAGGTCGATGGTCGGGGAAGGATCGGAGTGCATCATAATGATCTGGTAATCAGAGGAACCAGAAAGGGAAGGTGGAGTGGCAACCTGGCTGTCAGGCGGTTGGGTAGCCACGAATCCTTACTAAGGGAAAGGATCAGTAAACACAGCTGGTTGGGTAGTGGCCACATTAGGAGGAGCATGAGGGGAAGTGTGCTGTCTGCGCAATGTGGCTTGAGACTCCCACATCTGCCGCATCTGGGGTAAGAGGGGAAAATCATGGGTGTAATGACCATAAACACCGCAACACGAACAAGGCTTATTAGTGCAAAGCGGCCTATCCGGCTTGGGCTGAGTGCCCTGTTGCTGGTTGGCAGTGTTAGGGTCAACACCGGGATGGGGTCCACGGGTACCAGGGGCAGATTGGTTTGGGTTGCCTCTCCACCTTCTTTGAGAAGAAGGGGGATTATTCACGCCCTGCTGTGCAAATACTTGCCCTGGAGGGGGCTGTAAGTGCTGTTGCGGGTTTGGAGGAGGCAAGGGAGATGAAAGCGCATATGCTAGAGGAGCTGGCACACCAGGTTGCAGATAAAGGTAATGGTTAGGTTGGGAAACATTGAGGTAAGTAGGAGGTTGGGCAAAATGAGGAGACATGCCGTATCCTGGATACATGCTACCGAGAGGGGGAAGAGTGCTAGAAGTGTTGGCCCCTCCCTGAGGGAGACCATAGCCCATAGGAGGTTGAGTGTATGGATGGGAAAGGGCTCCAACGATACCGTCGGCGGAATGAGATGCCCCCGGGGCGTTAGCGCCGCCGGGCCTGGGGAGGTCAGGAAAAACGGTATAAACATAACCAGATTGAGCGTAGATGAGGTCATATTTCAAGGCTATTTGGAGGGCGGCTTCTTCGGTTTGAGGAAAGTGAGAGGCGACATCTTTGCTGATAGGAGCTAAGAGGGTGTGAAGGAACCAGTCCATGTAAACCTGATCTTCGAAGGGGGGGCTCGACATAAGCTTCGTCTTCGTCTCCATTCCTGAACATGGGCGGAAAGGAGGGTTGAAGAGGTTTGCTTGAATGAAGTCAAGAGCTCCGTGCCAGTGTCGTATCGGAGAGGGAGTTGGAAATAAGATAAAAAGGCTTGGGCAAGGGTCGCAAAGGTGGTATGGGAAGAGGTGGCTTGGTCAACATACCATTTAGAAGCTTCGCCGGTAAGCGTGCATTGGAACAAACGAAGACGGATGGAGTCATCGGTAATGGAATTGGAGGAACACCACATGTGGAAAGATCGGACATGATTGGTTGGATATTCTCCAGCAAGGCCTTCGAACTTAGGGATGTCGAAGGGGAGCTTGGTTGGCATGGCAGGCCAACCAACATTGTGGCGGATAGGGTCGTTGATCAACTGATTGAAATCAGGGAGGCTGAGGCCTGCAATGTACGGTAGTTCCTGTGGCGGTTTCGCTAGTAGGGGGCTCGGCATTAGGGCCTGGAGCACCACCAGCGTTAGGCCCTAGACTAGACATAATGAAGGTGACAGGGGGAGAACCAGGAGGAGAGGGAGAACCCAATGAATTAGAAGAGGAGTCAGAGTGCGGACTTGGAGGAGGACTGGCTCGACGACGGCGGGACGGAGCAGGTCGATCAACCTGAAACTGAGGGTGAAGGCCAAGAAGTCTCCAGGAAAGGCGCCTTGGGGGTGAAATGATGATGGGAAGAAGGAAACCGACAAGGGCAAACAGGGATAGAATCAAGTGAGGTGAAGGGTAGAAAATGTGTAGTGACAATTGATTTTAGAGTCTTTGCCAGGCGGTGTTAACCAGGCGCTTCTTCACTTAGGGTCAGTGTGTGGCGTGCGTTAATTTTAATTTTTAAACCCTTTCCATTTTGAGAGCAAGAAAATGTGTGCTGCGTAACTGAAAATAAATCTACAGAGAACAGTATATAATGCTGAAATAACATAAAATTAATACCTACTAATGCATTGCTTCAACCCAAGGAGGTGGGCCGCTCAAAATTAATCTAAAAAAGTGTAAAAAACTAGGTAAAACACACTTAAAAAGAGGCCAATAGATCAAGGGTCAGAAGGGACAGGGATCTAAAGGATAAAGCTGCTGAAAAGAGGTGCAAATCACAGCCAAGAGACAGAGGCAAGGTGGCTGGAAAAAAGGAGGGAAATCAGCAAAAAGAAGCAAGGACAGGGAGGAGGTCCTAAAGAGAGGTCCAAACAAAACAACAAGAGGTGATTTGAAAGGAAAAGAGGCTGATTTAAAGGGATATGAAAAGGAGGTTCCAGATCTGAAAAAAGGAAGGCTGAAACTCTGAAAAACAGACGGCTGAAACAGCTAAAACTCTTCCACAAAAAGTGGAGGGTACTAAAGCCCTAGGGGGCTAGGTTCCCACTTAGATGAGTAAAAACAGATCATAACTAGGTGAGCGGAGCAGACAGTGAAAGCCACGACGAAGGAAGCTGATAAAACCCGGAAAAATTGCGGAGAAAAATCAGAAAAATGGCGAGTCGCGAGGCTACGACTGTTTCGGTGCGGAGTCACGAAAGAGCGGAAAGAGTGCGACATGGAGTCCGGGTCTGGTTATGGGCCAAAGATACGACCCCGTTCCCGGTTGTCTCGTGATTTTCAGAAAATTTGTCGTCTCGATTCTGTTGGTGTCGCTTACAACGCAATAGGGCCGGAAAACACGGAAGTTAGAATTTTAATGTTTTAGGGTTTTATGTGGAAAAAACAACTTATAAAAATGAGAAAATATTAGTGCAGAAAAAACCTAGGGTTGAAGTAGCTGGATATCTTTGGAATATGAAAACGGTCGTTATTTGGCTCCATGTGGAGTCGCCATTTGTTAGTATGAATCCTTTGTCGAAGTGTACGAAAAAGGACCACTTTAGCTACGCATAACTAATAGCCCTAACAACAAGAGTGGCTGCCAATATCTTCAGATCTGCGGTTAGTTGAACATAAAAGAGCTGCAAAAACCAGATCTATGCATGGAAAGACATTAAGCAGAAAAAACAAGGGTTTGCTACATATACCAATAGACAAGACAAGAACAATTTTTGAAAGAATTTTTATATTAATTGGGCACCTGGGAGGAAAACAAGAAGGCGTATCCAATTCTCCTCAGTGGGATGGGTTCTTGGAAGTCCTCGGCACTTCAGATCTAAGATTTCTCTCTCTTGTTGGTGTAGAAAACCCACACAAAGAATGGAACTCAAAGGGAGCTCACACAGCAAATGGTAGAAAAATGGGACCAAGTGTATAGATCCAGAGTGATCTAATAGGCAACAAAAGGTGAAGAATGGTAGGAAAAACCCTCCTATTTGTAACAAAATATTGGGTCATTCTAGATCTTGGTGCATGGGTTAACCAGATCTAGATCCACTTTTTATGGAATATTTTATTATATTTGTTGGAGGGAAAAGGTATTTGACTTGGGTCAAATCCCTTGATTTGTCAAAAATAAATAAATAAATGATTTGTTTATCTTTTTAAGGAAGCGGTTAGAAGATAATCAAATAAATAATGATTTATTTAATTATTTAAGGAAGTGGTTGAAAGATAATTAAATAAATAATGATTTATTTAATTATTTGTGGGTGATTGGGTCATATTTAACAAGGAATATTATCTAAATAAGATTTAAATAATTATTCATAGAAAATAATGAGATAAATAAAGGTTTATCTAATTAATTTCTTTGTTTTTGGGTTAAACATGACTGGGAATAATAATTAAATTATGGTTTAATTAATTATTCCATGAGAAAAATCAAACAAATATAGGTTTGTTTAATATTTCCTTTTGGGGTTTCCTGTTTGGACCATAAATAACCTAATAAATGTGGTTTATTAAGTTATTTAACATAGTGAAGGCAATTTTACTTAGGGTAAAATTGGTCTTACATGGTGTACTTGGGTCTATCTAATGACAATAGGTTAGATGACCAAAAAATGGTGTAACAATAGTCTTTTTTTATTACTGGATCTATAGCCTCTTCTCTATGTATGATCTTTTCTCTGCGTTGTGTGCTATCTGGAAAACTAAAAACCAGAAGACGAGATTTTTCTGCTACGTATGCTCTTTCCCCGCGACTTTGTGCGATCTCGAGAAATCAGAAATAGCGAGAAAAAAATATAGTTTTCAGATGGAATAACGAGAAGTCTAATGTTCTTTCGTAAGTCTTGTATTTTTGTTGTTGTTTACATGATTGTCTTTTGCAGAAAAAAACATGCACGTCGAAGAGGGAAAAAAAAAAACGTTCCTCCTTTAAAACAAATATAAAATCCTTTTACTACATCACTTGGTGTAAAGTTACTTTATGAGAATACAGTTCTTCGGTTCAAGTCTCTTTGTCAAGCTTCCTTTTGTAAAAAAAAAAAATTTCAAATTACTTTTTCTTAAAAAGCTTTTTGGCAAGTTTTTTTTTTTAAAGGGTTTTTATTTAAAAAGCACATGTAAAAGTAACATTGTAAAAGTGACTTTCAGTTATTTTTTTTAGGTCACATACAATAGTATTTTTTTTAAAGTGAGATTATTATTTTTTGTTTGGAAAAGGGGAGGAATCGTTTTTTAAAAGTACAACTTCATCATCAAATTTCAACCTATCAGGTAACTACTCGGCATCTACTCCATCTTTTATTCAAAAATGCAAAACTTCTTCATCCAGAAGTCATTTTCTTAACCATTTTTTTTTTAACCGACCTAGTTTTTCAAGATATTTCGATTGGACTAGTTATTTTCAACATGTTAGGCTTAAATTTTTAAAAATGGAAAGTGAATGCCTAGTTACTCTTAACAACACCAATTATTTCCAATGTTTATCCTACATGGTAGACTTACTTAGAAGTAAAGGGATTTATAGAATAGCCACACAATAAGAATCTAAACCTACCGATGGAGATAAAAAGGCTAAATGAAAAAATAAACAAGATCAAGCACGAGGGTTGATAGGAATGTTCATTGCTCAAGATCTTAGATTTCATATCCAAGAACATCACTCCCCTCATGAAGCTATGAAAACGATAAATATTGTTTTTCACATTCAAAATGAAATCAGAGCCCACCAGCCAAAAAATGAGTCACTTACTTTGAACCCCAATAATTTCTCCTCTATTGAATATTTTTTGTCCAAATTCAAGACCCTTAGACATATTTTAGAAGGTTTTAAGGTAAAAAAGGAGGATGGTAGTCTTATATATTCCATTCTTACTAAGATTGGCACATCATGCTCTGTATTTGTTTCTACCTTCCATTCCACTAGAGAAGCCCTCATTTCTCAAGGGACAACCTACAAGTCCCCCTCTTTTGATGCCTTTTGTGATTCCTTGATAAGAGAACAAGAAAAAATCTTCCACATTTGTCTTATTAATACAGGAAACTCTTGTAAGAAAGCTTTAACATCTCAACACCAACCATATCCAAAGAATCCTAAGAAGAAGCATCCTAAAAAGAATGGTCCCAAACCAAACAAGGGTCTTAAGAAATTTCAGTTGCAAACTCAAAAAGAAACTCAATAAACTGATAAGGAAAATTAAAAAAAGGGAAGAAGAAATATAGGCATCGCAAATTTTGTAATTGTGATGGCCAAGTAGAGTCAAAATGATTTAAGAATATGGAAGCCTTGGAAGCAGCAATGAAGAAGCACAACATCCATTTTGAAAACTCTTCAAATTCATATTCAGGAATGGCACTCTTTGTATGTGGTTGGAAAGCATCAAGATCTAGTTATGGATTGGATGTATCTTCCTCTTCTCATTCTCATGAGTGGCTAATTCATTCTGGATCCTGTTACCACATGGCCAAAAATAACGCCATTTTTTCTTCTTTAAATGATTGTAACACAAAAAATATTTAAGTTGGTGATGATAGATCTCTTAGTGTTGTAGGGTACAGACCCATTCATCTAGTTAATGGTCATTTTAATGATGTATTATGTGTTCCTTCCTTCTCGTGCAACCTTCTGTATGTTTATCAAATAAGTCATTCACGTGAAGGGAAAACAATATAATTCTAACCTCATGATGTTGTAATTAAGGACCTAAGAGATCCTAGACATATTTTAGCTACTAGCATTGCTGATGATTCCACAAGTTTGTAAAATTTTGAAAAATTTGGGTCATCAGGTCTTCCCTTCATTTTTGTTGCTCATAATGATGAAGTGAGAAAAATTTGGCATAAGTGATTTGGTCATCTAAACTATCTCTATCTTCAAAATCTATCTAAAGAAAATATGGTGAGAGATCTTCCTATGGTATATTGTCGAGATGGTGTTTGTTCCAGTTGTGTACTCAGAAAACATCATCACGATATTTTTGAAAAACATGCCTCTTGGCATGCTTCAACCCCTCTACAGGTTGTGTACAGTGATTTGTGTGGTCCACTTGGAGTTGTTTCTTTCTCTAGCTACAAGTAATTCTTAAATTTTATTGATTATTTTTCCAAACGTGTTAGGATATTCCGACACATAGGAAATAGTTAAGAATAACTTAGTCTAGTGTAGAGTTAGGTAAAGTGTGTTTATTTACCATTTACATTTGTAACTTATAATCCAACGGTCACGATTTATAGTGATCTGACGATTATCTCTCTCCTCGTTATTAACGACACTTGATCCGTGGCTTACCACCTGATTTGTCCATGATATCTATTTAAAGAGCATGGAGGGTCATTTTTCTGGTAAACATTTATGAGAAAAACATATGTAACTTTTATTTTTATATTAATAAATTTCCTGAAGTGGCCGTGTTGGCTCAGGCTGTGGACTGTTTCCCTCTTCAAGGGTTTTAACCACATGATTATACTGGTGTACTGATTTGTGATCTGTTTTTGAGCGGTGACCTTTGGCTCTTGATCTAAGGAACTTACCCTATAAATTCCTACATGGTATCAAAGCTATTTTGAGGGCCGCATCCATTGTTGATCAAAATCCGAAGCCTGTTTGACTGCATAAGACTACCGTTTTCTAGATCTACTATTTCTGAACATTTTCAGGCTTAGAGAACTGCTCTGTTGTGTCTGGAGCATCTGTTACAGTGAAGAATTCCTTTTGTTTAATGTGAAAAGGTTTTTGGTTGCCCAAGTTATGTTAGTTTAGATCTGGAGTTATAAAGTATCTGTTTTGCAGTTTTATTTGTTAAAATTTCTGCTTATTTCTTATTTTGGTTCCCTTTATTTATTTCGGTTTTAGGTTTTACTTATTTGCTAGATATATAACCTCTTCTCTCTGTATGCTCTTTGATCTGCGCTGTGTGCAATCTCGGCAAACCAGAAACAGGAGGAAGGGATTTTTTTTTCTACGTATTCTCTTTCCCCACGTCTTTGTGCGATCTCGGGAAATCAAAAATAGTGGAAAAATAGATAGTTGTCGGTAAGGCTAACCAAAAATCTGACAATCCACTATAAGGGTCGCATTTCTATTTTTTTTCTCGGATTTAAAAAAAAAAAAATAAATAAATAAATAAAACTTCCTCCTTTCAAACAATTACAAAATCCTTTTACTATCTCACTTGGTGAGAAGTTAGTTTATGAGAATATAGGTCTTCGGTTCAAGTCTCTTTCTGAAGCTTATTTTGTAAAAAAAATTTGTTAAAGGGGCAGGATTTTTTTTTTAAATTCGAACTTCATCATCAAATTTCAAACCGTTCCCGTAACTATTCGACATCTTCAGCTCGTTTTTTCAAAAAGGCATAACTTCTTCATCAGGAAGCCATTTTTTGAGCCCTTTTTTTTTTTTTAACCAGCCTAATTTTCCTAGATCTTTCCATTGGAGCAGTTAGTTTTAGCTTTTCTTAGCTTCTTTTTTTTTTAAATTGGAAGTGCATGCCCAATTATTCTTAATAGCACCAATTATTTCCAATGGCTACCTCACATGGTAGATATACTTAGAAGTAAAGGGATTTATAGAATAGCCATCAGACAAGAAACTAAACCTTCTGATGATGATAAAGTCGCTAAATGGGAAAATGTACAAGATCAAGCACGAGGGTTGATAGGAATGTCCATTACTCAATATCTTCGATTTCATATCCTTGACATTGACGCCCCTCATGAAGCCCTGGACAAGCTAAATACTGTCTTTGACATTCAAAATAAAATCAAGGCCCACCAACTTGAAAATGAGTTGCTTAGTTTGGACCCTAATAATTTCTCCTCTATTGAAGACTTTTTGTCCAAATTCAAGACCCTTAGACTTCTTTTAGAAGGTTGTAAGGTCAAAAAGGAATATGGTAGCCTCATCTATTGCATTCTTGCTAAGCTTGGCCCTGCATACTCTGTATTTCTTTCCGCCTTCCATTCCACTAGAGAAGCCATCATTTCTTTAGGAACCACCTACAAGAATCCCTCTTTTGATTCCTTTTGTGATTATTTGATAAGAGAACAAGAAAAACTCTTATGCACTGGTCTTATCACTCCTAGAAATTCTTCTAAGAAAGCCTTAGTAGCCTAACAACAATCATATCAAAGAATCCCAAGAAGCAATATCCTAAAAAATATGGTCCGAAACCAAACAAGGGTCCTAAGCAATTTTAACTGCAAATTGAAAAAGCAACTCACCAAAATTATAAGAAAATAAAAACAAAGGAAAGAAGACCAATAGACCTTGCAACTTTTGTAATCGTCATGGCCATATAGAGTCCAAATTTTTTAAGAAGATGGAAGCCTTAGAAGCAGAAATGAAGAAGCACAACATCAATTTGGAGCACTATTCACCTTCATCTTCAGGAATGGCACTTTCTGCTTGTGGTTTTCAAGCATCAAGATCTGGTTATGCATTAAATGTATCTTCCTCCACTCATTCTCATGAGTGGCTCATTAATTCTGGAGCTTCTTGTCACATGGCCAAAAATAAAGCCATGTTTTCTTCTTTAAATGATTATAACACCAAACATATTTATGTTGGTGATGATAGATCTCTTAGTGTTGTAAGATCTGGAACCATTCATCTCGATAAGGGTTAGTTTAATGATGTACTATGTGTTCCTACCTTGTCATGAAACCTTCTCTCTGTTTATCATATAACTCATTCAGGTGAAGGGAAAATAGTATAATTCTCACCTCATGATGTTGTAATCAAGGACCTCAAAGATCCTAAACATATTTTAGATACTAGCATTGCTAATGATTCCACAAGGCTGTATAAGTTTGACAACTTTGGGTCATCATGTCTTCCCTCCATTTTTGTTTCTCATAATGATGAATTGAGCAAACTTTGGCATGAGCGATTTGGTCACTTAAACTATCGATATCTTCAAACTCTATGTAAGGAAAATATTGTGACGGGTCTTCCTATGGCATCCTGCTGAGATGGTGTTTGCTCCGGATGTGTACTCGGAAAACATCATTGGGATAGTTTTGAAAAACATGCCTCTTGGCATGATTCAGCCCCTTAGCAGCTTGTGCATAATGATTTATGTGGTCCACTTCCTATTGTTTCTTTCTCTGGTTGCAATTACTTCTTAACCTTCATTGATGATTTTTCCAGACACACTTGGGTATACTTCTTAAAACTCAATACTGAAGTTTTTAACATGTTCTTGGCCTTTAAGGCCTTTGTTGAGAAACAATCTGGACATAAAATTCTTAAGTTAAGATTATACAATGGAGGAGAATATGTTAACAACAAATTTATCAACTTCTGCACTAAGCATGGCATTCAATTGCAACATACTGTTCCATATAATCCACAACAAAATGCTGTAGTTGAAAGGAAGAATCGCACCTTAAAAGAAATGGCTAATTGTATGCTTCAATCTAAAGGACTTGGTCTCAATTTTTGGGCAGAAGCCATTAACTGTGCAAATTACATAGTAAATCACACTCCTACTAAGGTTTTAAATAATATAGCTCCAGAAGAAGCTTGGTGCTCAATCAAACTAGATGTAAGTCACTTTCATGTTTTTGGAAGTGATGCTTGGGCACATATTCCAGAAGAAACATAAAGCCTTAGAACCTAAGAGTGAAAAAAACATTTTTGTTGGATATTATGAAGATGTCAAAATATATAGAATTATTCAACCAAAATCCAAAAATATAATCATTAGAAGAGATGTAAAATTTGATGAAAATATATCGGCTTGCGCGCCTAGTTCGACGTGTCTGCCACCTTTGGCCTGCGAGCCTGATTTGGCATATGTGCCACTTATCTCTCTCTATCTCTCTCTCTTCTATTTTTACTACCATTCCTTCTAGTTCAGATGATGACAATGAGGATGACAATTCTCCACCTCTTGAAATTATTCCTCTTACTCCACAACTTCCAAGATGGGTCCGCTCTAGTCGGGATGCAGGAGGTTCTCTTGCAGGTGACCCTACAGATCGACTACGTACACGTTCTCAGTTTGAAAGAGCCTCTTCCTTATTGGCTCAAGTTCCAGAAAATCTCGATCTAGAAACCTTTGAAGAAGCCTCTGGTCATCTAGATTGGGATGAATCTATGAATGAAGAATATCGTTCCTTATTGGAGAATGATACTTGGGATCTTGTTCCTCTTCCAAAAGGAAGAAAACTTGTCAAATGTAGATGGGTTTACAAAAAAAAGTTTGGACCATATGGAAAAGTGGATAGACATAAATCTCGTCTTGTCGCTAAAGGATTTTCACAAGTTGAAGGAACTTACTATACTGAAACCTTCTCCCCTGTTGCCAAAATGAATTCTATCAGCCTTGTTCTTTCCCTTGCTGCCTCTTTTAAATGGGAAGTCCATTAGATGGATGTTAAATCTTCCTTCTTACATGGAGATTTTCATGAAGAAATCTACATGGAACAACCCCCTAGCTTTATCCAAAATGACTCTAGCCATGTTTTTTCGCCTTAGGAAGTCTCTCTATGGTATTAAACAAGCTCCTCGGGCTTGGTATGCCAAAATGGATATATTTATTTTAAATAATGGCTTTTCTAGGTCATTCTGACAATAATGTGTACACCAAGAAAGTGGGTAAGTCCTTCACCATCTTTTTTCTTTATGTTGATGATCTTATCCTTACTGGTAGTGATCCAAACCATATAAACCATGTGAATTCTAGCCTCAAAAAGAAGTTTGAAATGACAGACTTAGGACACTTGCATTATTTCCTTGGTCTTCAAGTCTTACAATCCAAGGAAGGCATTACCCTCTCTCAGTCCAAGTATGCATGTGATCTTCTACATCACTTTAACATGGAAGACTGTAAGCCAACCCCTTCTCCTTTTCATTCTGGAGTCAAGATTTCAGTCACTTGTACTACCCTTGAAGTTGATGCTACCTTATACCGTCAACTTGTTGGTAAAATTTTGTATCTAACCCATACCCGTCCTGACCTTTCCTTTGTTGTTGATCTTGTAACTCAGTTTATGCATCAACCTCATGAAAGTCACTGGAAAGTAGCTAAAAGAATACTTTGATACATTCGAGGTACATTTCAGTTCGGGATTCATTACAATGCAGGAGCATCTCCATTGTTGATCGGTTTCATTGATTCTGATTGGGCTAGTGATCCTAATGATCGAAAGTCTACTGCAGGATATGTATTCACTCTTGATTCAGGACCTATTACTTGGTATTCTAAGAAACAAAGTGCCATCTCTCTTTCTTCAGCAAAAGAAGAGTATCGTGGTGCAGTTGAAGCCAGCAAGGAAGCCATCTGGCTTCATCGAATCCTGTCTGAATTTGGTCTTCAATAGTAGCATCCAACTACACTTTCGCGTGATAATCAGAGTGTCATTCAACTATGTAAAGATCCAGTTCAGTATAAGCGTATGAAACACATTGAAATCCACATACACTTCATTAGAAAGCTCATTCATGAGCATGTTCTTGAAGTGCAGTACTATCCAACCAATGATCAAGTAGCCGATATCTTTACAAAGGCTCTCACAGAAGCGAAGTTTACCAAACTTCGATCCATGCTTGGAGTTCAGGAAAGTTGTCATTAAGGGGGGATAGGCTCTAATGCCTCCTTCCTTCTCCTGTTGTGTCACTTTTGTAAATCCTTCAATCCTATCCCAATTTGTTCTTAAGGGGGGATGTTAGGATATTCCAACACATAGGAAATAGTTAAGAATAACTTAGTCTAGTGTAGAGTTAGGTAAAGTGTGTTTCTTTACCATGTACATTTGTAACTTATAATCCGACGGTCACGATTTGTAGTGATCCGGCGGTTATCTCTCTCCTCGGTATTAACAACACTTGATATGTGGCTTAACACCCAATTGGTCCATGATATCTATTTAAAGAGCATGGAGGGTCATTTTTCCGGTAACCGTTTATGAGAGAAAAATATGTAACTTTTCTTTTTATATTAATAAATTTCCTGAAGTGGCCGCATTGGCTTAGGCCGTGGACTATTTCCCTCTTCGAGGGTTTTGACCATGTGATTATACTGGTGTACTAATTTGTGATATGTTTGTGAGCGGTGACCTTTGGTTCTTGACCTAAGGGACTTACCCTGTAAATTCCTACAAGACGCACTTGGGTATACTTCTTAAAACTAAGAGTGAATTTTTTAAGATTTTCTTGGCCTTTAAGGGCATTGTTGAGAAATAATCTGGACATCAAATTCTGAAGTTAAGATCTGAAAATGGAGGAGAATATGTTAATAACAATTTTATCAAGGTTTGCATTAAGCATGGAATTCAATTGCAGCATATTGTTTCGTATACTCCACAAAAAAATGGTGTACTAGCTAAAAGGAAGAATCACACTCTAAAAAAAAAGGCTAATTGTATGCTTCAATCTAAATGACTTAGTCTTAATTTTTGGGCAGAAGCAATTAGCTGTGAAAATTACATAGTAAATTACACTCCTACTAAGGTTTTAATGAATATCACTCCGAAAGAATCCTGGAGCTCAATCAAACTAGACATAAGTCACTTTCATGTTTTTGGAAGTGAAGCTTGGGCCCATATTCCAGATGAGAAACATAAAGCCCTAGAAACTGAGAGTGAAAAATGCATTTTTTTTTGGATATTCTGAAGATGTCAAAGGATACATACCTCTTCAACCCAAATCCAAAAATGTAATCATTAGAAGAGATGAAAATTTTGATGAAAATATATCAGATTGTGAGCCTAGTTTGGTGGGTGTGCCACCTATGGCCTACCATCTAGATTCGGCATATGTACCACCCTTCTCTATATCTTCTACTTATGACATCATTTATTCTAGTTTTGATGATGATAGTGAGGATGAAAATCCTCCTCCACCCCCTTTGGATATTCCTTCATCTCGACAGCTTCAAAATGGGTCTACTCTACTCAGAATGCAATAGTTTGTCTTGTAGGTGACCCTACAGATAAACATTGTACATGTTCATAGTTCAACAAAGCCTCTTCCTTATTGGTTCAAGTTTCGGAAAATATTGATCCAGACACCTTTGAAGAAGCTTCAGGTCATCTAGATTGGGATGCAGCTATGAATGAAAAATATTGTTCCTTATTGGAAAACTATAATTTGGATCTTATTCCTCTTCCAAAGGGAAGAAAACTTTTCAGATGCAAATGGGTTTACAGAACAAAGTTTGCACCATATGGAGAAGTTGATAAACATAAAGCTCGTATTTTTCCTAAATATTTCTTACAATTTGAAGGTATTTACTATAGTAAAACCTTCTCCCCTGTTGCCAAAATGAATTCTATCTGCCTTGTTCTGTCCCTTGTTGCCTCCTTTAAATGGGAAGTCCATCAGATCGATGTTAAATATGCCTTCTTACATGGGGCCTTGCATGAATAAATCTACATGGAAAAACCCCCTGGATTTATCCAAAACGACTCTATACTTGTTTCTCGCCTTAGGAAATCTCTCTATCGTCTCAAACAAGCCCCTTGGGATTGGTATGCCAAAATGGATAGCTTTCTCTTAGATAATGTCTTTTCTAGATGTATTTCCGACAACACTGTCTACACCAAGAAAGTGGGTATGTCTTAATCATCCTTGTTCTTTATGTTGACGATCTTATCCTTACTAGTAGTGATCCCACCCATATAAACCATGTGCAGTCTAGCCTCAAAAATAATTTTGAAATGACTTACTTAGGACACTTGCAATATTTCCTTGGTCTTCAATTCTTGCAATACAAAGAAGGTATTACCCTTTCTTAGTCAAAGTATGCCTATGATCTTCTACGCCACCTTCACATGGAAGAATCTAAGCCAACCCCTTCTCCTTTTCATTCTGGAGTCAATATTTCAGTCACTTGTACTTTCCCTAAGGTTGATTCTACCATATACCGTCAACTTGTTGGTAAAATTATCTATCTAACCCATACTCATCCTAACTCTTTCTTTGTCATTGGTCATGTTGCTCAGTTTATACACAAACCTCATGAAAGTTAGTGGAAATCAGCTAAAAGGATACTTCGATATATTTGAGGTACAATTTAGTTTGGGATTCATTACAGTGCATGGGCATCTCCATTATTGATTGGTTTCACTGATTCTGATTGGGTTGGTGATCCTGATGATCGAAAGTCTACTGCACATTATGTATTCAATCTTGGTTCAGGGCCCATTACATGGTATTGTAATAAAAAAAGTGCCATCTCTCTTTCTTTGGAAAAAGCATAGTATCGTGGTGTTGTTGAAGCCAACCAAGGAGCCTTGTGGCTTCATTAGATCCTGTCTGAATTTGGTATTCATCAACAACATTGAACTACACTTTGGTGTGATAATCAGAGTTCCATTCAACATTGCAAATATCTAGTTCAACATCAACGCATGAGACACATTGAGCTACACATACACTTTATCAAACACCTAATTCATGATCATGCTCTTGAAGTGAAGTATTGTTCAACCAATGTTCAAGTTGATGATATCTTTACAAAGGCTCTCACAGAAGCGAAGTTTACCAAACTTTGATCTAGTCTTAGAGTTTAGGAAAGTTATGATTAAGGGGGGATAGGCTCTAACTCCTGCGTCCTTCTCCTATCGTGTCATGTTTGTAAATCCTTCAATCCTATCCCCAATTTTCTTAAGGGGGAATGTTAGGATATTCCGAAAAATAGGAAATAGTTAAGTATAACTTGGTGTAGAGTTAGGTAAAGTGTGTTTCTTTACTATGTATGTTTGTAACTTATAATCTGACAATCATGATATGTAGTGATCTGACGATTCATTCTATCCTCGACATTACCAACACTTGATCAATGGATTAACACCCAATTGGTACATACTCTATATTTAAAGAGCATGGAGGGTCATTTTTCTTGTGACCATTTATGAGAGAAGCTTATGTGAATTTTATTTCTTTATATTAATAAATTTCCTAAAGTGGCTACGTTGTCTTAGGTCATGGTATGTTTCCCTCTTTGATGGTTTTAACCATGAAAATTACTGGTGTACTGATTTTTGATATGTTTGTGAGTGGTAATATTTGGTGTTTGATCTAAGGAACTTACCCTGTAAATTCCTACATGTTCTGAGGTGATTATTACTGCATGACAAAAGGATGAATTCACTTCGCAAACAACTAAATTAGATCCAACCTAGATATTCTTATGCAATGTCTTAACCTTGACCTTAACACTCTCAGCTCATGGTTGAAGCACCCTTTACTGCGACCTGGATGTTATGTGCCTGTAGTTGAGGGTATGATCAACCAGTTCCCTAACCGTGCCCTAAAGACAGTTCGCCTGCAACTTTCCTAGTTCAACCGCAACCTTGAAAATGATATCCCGCAGTTCTAGCTTAGCCCAGCCACTACCTGCTTGTGGCTTGCCTGCGGTTATAGACCAAAACATCTAGATCGGATGTGAGACCCTGCCTATGAGCCTGATCCTTTGCGTGAGCTTCTTCTAATGTAAATATGCGAGTCAAAAACATAAAATATGAACCAATACCAAAATAGCGTGAACAAGATATCATGAGCGAACGTGTGCAAATGAATTTGGGGTCACTTATATTTATAACTTTGTGATGCACTACTTAGGGCTATGACCGAATCCACATTAATTTAGGCTGACCCATTAAATAGTAAAATAATTCATAACTTAACTTCTGCTTAACCGATTTGGGCGATCTATAGGTCTATTTTTGTCCTTTCAAAAAGAAAAATATAATAAAATTATAATATCATCCATTTGAGCTATCCAAAGTGGAATTTGACTCTAGTTTCAAAAATAACACTCCCTCTTAACTAGGAAGAATTCCACTTGGTAATATCTGCTTGTAGATATTTACATCAAAGTGTCATCATGGCGCAACTCTATATGTTGAAAATTTCTTGAATCTAGAAGAAGACGAATCAGGGAGCAATATCTTCCACTTGTAACTAGCAACAAGATAATTTAACACATAAGGGAGCATGTCTCTAACCCTGGGATTCCATCAGGGAGATTAGTCTCAATGTAGAATCATGAAATGGGATTAAATCTCAAACCCAATCGTATTATATACCGATCTTCCTATCAACGACTCTCATCAATCAAATGGTAGAATACCTACATCATAACTGACTTGGGTTCTACACCCCAAGCACACTCTCAACTCGTTGGCCAAATGAGGAGTGGTATTCCCATCAATCATTGCTTGAGGGTATGATTCCAACTACGGTATACTCAGCATAGACCAAATAGAGGAGTAGCATCTCCGACACTATGAACATAGGGGAGCAGCATCTCAACCTTGGGTAATAGATAGGAAAATTCCATATTTTCTAGACAGAACTCAACGCCATGATCCCTTCATCTCATTTCCTCACCCAGAGATCTCAAGTGGGGTAGGAAGAGCTTGCTTAGAATTCTCGATCAGTGCTACCCCTTATCAGGAGGAGCTACATCCATTACTCCAAGTTATTCTCTAAATACCAAGAAATTTATTTTTAGTAGTGCCTTGGTGAGAATATATACCATCTATTCATCAGTCAATATGTGGTGTCTAAGGTATCCTCTCTGTACCATGTCATGGATAATGTGATATCGAATCTTGATATGCTTGGAATTGTCATGAAAGAGTCACGACAACCAACTCTCTGTCAGCTAGATTATCTCCAACCCTCTGTAGTTGATCTCTAAGATGAGAGATCATCATAATGTACGACTGAACAGTTTCACCTTTGTTCATCTTCGCTTCCTTGAGTTGATATTTCAACATGATGATCTCATTTATAATTTTGACTTCATACATGCCAGATAAATTTTCATGCATGTCTTTATACTTTATTAAATTCCCAAAATAAGTAAGTAAATGACCTTGTAAGCCATCAACTATGATTGGATTTTCCTTGGACTCACCTTTCTTATATATGTTCTTAAAAGCGACAGAGGGATATTCTGAAGGCTTGGGCATCCTTCCTTGAATGTATTTCAGCACATCATTGTTGTCAATAATGATTTTCAATTTTTCTTTCCATGCAAAAAAGTTAGATGCATCACCCAGTTTCTTGTGGTCCTTGAAGGTATAGGAAGACATCTTGATCTTGGCTTGTAGATCTGCCTTTTTATAATGAGGGCTTCATTTCCTTTCTTCTCTTGGGCTTTTACTTCACCTTAGCTATGATACCATGTTATTTTCTCAATATTTTTCTATGTTGAATTAACTATTTAGCCCAATTTAATTTTCATTAACAGTGCATCCAAATATAAGCAGTGCAAATAACCATAAACAATAATTGAAGATAAAAGAATTAATGTAGTAACAAGGAAGACAACAACACAAACATACGAGACATCATATTATTCCAAGACCACAAAAAAACCCCACTATGGGGGAAACCATTTCAAATATTATTCTTTAATATATTTTCATAAAAAGGTTTCAGTGGAGAGTACAATGAGCCCAATACATGTATGCAGTGGAAATAAACATATCAGATCTATAGATATTAATATCTAAAATATCAAAAGCATGGATCCAATGAATCACCAAAACCAGGTGATCTCAACTTCCAAGTCATAGATCTGACTCTAGGATGTTGTCGAAGACTATTCTGAGGTGATTGTGAATGTGTGACAGAAGGATGAAGGCAATTTGCAATCAAATTAATGAGATCCAGTCAAGATATGCTTATGAAATCTCTTAACTGCGGGCTTAACACTCTCATCTTGCTATTGAATCACCCTTAACCAAGACCTATTATTTCTATGCTCGTGGTTGAGGGTATGATAAGCCTGGAGCCCTAGCTGCGCCTTGAAGATGGTCTGCTTGCAACTTTACTAGTTAAATCCTGACCTTGAAAAATATTACCTACGGTTATAGATTATATTAGTTTCTACCTAGCCATGGCTTGCCTGTTGTTATGGCCCAGAACACCTAGATCAGATGTGAGACCCTGCATGTCATCCTGATGGTTTGCGTGAGCTTCTCCTGACATACCTGTGCGAGCCAAAAGACGAAAATACAAACCAATACCAAAATAGCATGAAGAATATATCATGAGGGAATGTGTACAAATGAACTTGGGGTCTCTTCTATTTATAACTTTTTGAAGGAGAGCTTGGGGCATTGACCAAATTCACATGAGTTTAGGCTGACCCATAAAATAATAAAATAATTTATAACTTAATTTATGTTTAACCGATTAGGGAAATATATAGGTTGATTTTGGTCCTCTCGAAAAGAGGAATCGAACAAAATTATAATATCATCCATCTTAGTTTTCCAAAGTGGAATTTTATTGTAGTTGAAAAAATTAACACTCCCTCTCGAATAGGAATAATTCCACTAGGTAATCTCTTTTTGTAGATCTTTACATCAAAGTGTCATGATGACTAAACTCCATCTGCTGAAACTTTCTCGAACATAGAACAAGAAGAATCAAGGAACAATAGTTTTCACCTATACCTAGCAACGGGATAATCCAACACACAAGGGAGCTCATATTCAATCTTGGGATCTCATTTGGGAGCTCAGTATCAACCTAGACTCATGAAAGGGGATAAAATCTCATCTCAATCATGTTTCCCACTTCAGAGGCTAACTTACTCTTACATTTGATCATAAATGGTTCACTTCCTTTTAAGAATAGATTGTCAACATATAGAACCAGAATGAGTGGCAAACATTAGACAACCTTAAAATATAGGTTGGGTTCAACATTGATTATCGTGAAACCCATTTTCATTAGATAGTTTTCAATGTCATCATACCAATCTCGGGGAGATTGCTTAAATCTGTAGAATGCTTTATTCAACTTGCAAACATGTGTTCTATGATCTTCCACTTCAAATCCCTAGGGAAATACCACATACACTTTTTCCTATAACATACCATGGAGAAAAGTGGTCTTTACATCCATCTGATGAAGGGTTCATCCTTGAGTAGCGGCAAGGAAAACTATCGAACAAATAGTTGTATATTGAGAAACCTAAGTGAATATGTCATCATAATATTCTCCCTCTTTTTGAGAGACAACTCAAGCTAAGAACCTTGTTTTTTTTTCTCAATTCTTCCATCGATTCCATGCTTGATCTTAAATAACCATTTCGAAGTCATGACAAACTTCTCATGCAGCCTTGGCAAAAAATCCCATACATCATGTTTCGCAATGGATTTGTATTCCTTGGCCACAGCATCCTTCAAAAAAATTTCTTTGACCACTTCTTCAAATGAGGAAATTTTGACTTGAATGATGGTGCTCATAGCAACAACATATCCCTGATACATGTAAGGTTCCTTCCTTTCATCTAAGCCATTTTTTTCAAGTGTGTAAGGTACAATCATTTCCTTCTTGATCCCTTCCTTCTTGTAGAATGATATGAATTATTTTGACATGTATTCTCCTCTATTGTTAGACCTGAAAACTTTGATTCTTTTCCATGATTGATTTTCGACCAAATATTTGAATTTCTGGAATATTTCGAATGCTTCATCCTTGTGCTTTAGGGAGTAAACCATGTATTTCTTGAGAAACTGTGAATGAAGGTGAGGTAATAGAGATGACCACCAACAGATTGCAAAAGCATCGAACAACATACTTTTGAATGAATGAAATTGATGATGCCAATTGTTTTGTTTTTATTGGAGATGAATGGTCCCCTTATTTTCTTTCCACTTGTGCAACCTTGAAAAAATACTTAATGTTGAGTTTGAACATCATGAATACCCAATACTAGTCTCTCCAATTTTGGAAGAGAATCATAGTGTAGATAAGCTAGTCTGTTGTGCCGTAACTCACTAAGATGATTGGTCTTGTGAAACAATGCTAGAAGTGGACTTGTTGTTACTTTTTAGAGTCCCTTAGATCTTAGACCTAATGTGAATGCATATTTCATATGTGAATCAGCAAGCCAAGTTCCAACCTTTCCATTGATGAAGGTGACCATCATCCCTTTATCTTATAATGCACACATATAAATCAATTTCTTCATTATTCCTGGCACATACATAACATCATGCAACAATATTGATTCCCTAGAGTTCAACTGAAATTTGACAGATCTAAATACTTTTATGGGATGAGTGGAGTTATCTCCAAGAAAATTTTCAACTTTGTCTCGCTCTATACCAGATTAAAGAGGACTTATTTGTATTTAGAGAGGTGATGAGTGGCCCCGATGTCAACTAACCACCTATCCCACGAATCTGGTGGAGAATACGTGGAGAAGAAATAGTAAGTGCAGAAATGAGAATATATTCAATTTTATTGACAATATTAATTTCATACATGGGAGCCTTTAAATTATTTTGAGAGTGATGTTCTTCATCTTGGTCACTTGAAGAATGTGTTCTCCTTCATATTTTTTGTCAGAGTTGTACCTTTGATTATATCTTCTTTTACCATTGTAGTTGCTTCTGGTGTTGTATGATGGCTTCTTTCATTTTTTCTGGACAATCACGAGGATAGTGACCTTTCTTGTGGTAGTTGTAACATCCAATATGGGCTAGTGACATGTCATTCTTCCTTTTGAGCTATGAGGAGGAGGTATTCTGGAAGGGCATCATTTTGATATCTTTCCTTTGTTATGAGCGACATATGCAAGACACTCTCCTTATTCATGCTTCTCAATCCTCCCTCTTGCTATCATTATTATTGAGTGATATTTCCACCAATCTCAACAAATGGTGGAAGGACATTGATGTTACTAATAGTAATTATGAAATTTTCCCAAATAGAAGGAAAACCTCTAAGAGTCATGAAAACCAACTCTCTCTCAGCTACATTCTCTCCAACCCTATGTAGCTGATGAGATATCCTCATAATGTAATACTAAACAGTTTCACCTTTGTTCATCTTCACTTCTTTGAGTTTATATTTCAAGGTTATGATCTCAGTTAGTTTTTTCACTTCATACATGCTGCATATCATGTCATACATGTATTTAGAATTTCTTAAATTCTCAACATAAGAAAGTAAATGATCTTGTGAACCATCATCTATGAATTTCTATGCTTTGGACTTGGCTTTCATATATGTGCTCTTTGCAACATTGGAAGAATATTCTAGAGGCTCACACATCCTTCCTTGAATGTATTCCATGACATCGTTGTTGTAAGTAATGATATTTAATCTAACTTTCCATGAAGCAAAGTTAGATGCATCACCCAATTTATCATGCTCCTTGAAGGTAGATCAAGGCATCTTGATCTTGGCTTGTATATCCTCTTTATGATAATGAGAGCTTCATTTCTTTTCTTCTCTTGGATTTTCCTTCACGTTTACACTGATACCATGTTAAATTTTCAATATTTTTCTATGTTGAATCAATTACATTATCCCAATTTACCTTTCATTAACAGTACATCCGAGTATAGACAATGTAAATAACCATAAACACTAACCTCATATAAAACAATGCATGGAGTGACAAAGAAGGAAAAAACACAACCATAAGAGAAAAGAGATGGTCCAAGACCAGGGGAAAACCCCACTATGGGGGAAACCCTTTCAAATCTTCTTCTTCAATAGATCCATCATAAAATATTTTCAACAGAGAGTGCAATGAGAGGAATACATACATGCAACATAAATAAATATATTAGATCTATATATATGTAAATCTACAATATCAAAAGCACGGATCCAATGACTAATAAAAACCAGGTGACCTCAGCTGCCAAGTCCTAGATCTGAATCCAGGATGTTATCGAAGACTGTTATGAGGTGATTGTGACTACATGAAAAAAGAATGAATGAAGTACACAATCAGCTAAAAGATATTCAATCCCGATATTCTTGTGAAATCACTTAACCACGACCTTCACACTCTCAGCCTTTGAATGAAGCACCCTTATCCATAACATGGGCATTCTATGCTTGTGAATGAGGGTTTGATCAACCAAGATCCCTAGCCACACCCTGAATATGGTGTTCCCGTGGCCTTACCAGTTCAACCATGACATCAAAAAATCCTTCCCGCAGTTTTGGTTTATCTCAACTGCTATCTTGCCATGGCCTGACCACGGTTATGGCCCAAAACACCCATATCAGATGTGAGACCCTCCCTATGATCTTGATCCTTTGTGCGAGCTTCTCCTAACATACATGTGTGAGCCAAACACTGAAAATATGAACCAATACCAAAATATCATGAAGAATATCTCATGAGTGAAGATGTGCAAATGAACTTGGGGTTTCTTCTATTTATAACTTTTTGAGGGATCGCTTGGGGCTGTGACTGAATCCACATGAGTTTAGGTCAACCAATAAAATAATAAAATAATTCTTAACTTAACTTTCTCTTAACCGATTGGGGTGATCTATAGGTTAATTTTGGGCCCCTCTAAAAGAGGAATCTAATAAAATTATAATCTCATCCATATGAGATGTGAAAACTGGATTTGAATGTAGTTGAAAAAATTAACACTCCCTCTCAACTAGGACAAATTCCACTTGGTAATATCTGCTTGTAGATATTTACATCAAAGTGTCAACACGACTCAACTCCATTTGTTAAAAATTTCGTGAATCTATAAGAAGAAGAATCGAGGAGTGATAGCTTCCACCAATACCTAGAAATAGGGTAATCAAACACATAGGGGAGCACATCTCCAACCCTCGGATCTCAACGAGGAGCTCAGTATCAACAAGTAATCCTGAAAGGGGAGAAAATATTAACTCAATCCTCTTGGCTACTGATCTTCCTGTCAATGACTCTCATCATTCAAGTGGTATAGCACCTGCATCATAATCAACTTAGGTTGCATAGTCCAATTACACTCTCAAATCATTGGAAAAATAAGGAGTGGTATTCCTATAAATCCTTTCTTAAGGTTATGATGCCAACTGGGGTATAGTCTGCTTAGATAAGATAGGGGAGCAACATATCTGACTCTATGAACATAGAGAAGTAGCATATCCGACCCTATGAAGATAGGGAAGAAAAATCTCAACCTTGGGTAACATATATGAAAATTCCATATTGTCTAGATATCCCTCCAGCACAGAATCCCTTCATCTCAATTCCTCACCCCAAGAGCTCAAGCGAGGTAGGAAGAGCTTGCTCAGTGTCCTTGATCATTGTTTCCCCTTATCTATAGGGAATACATCCATTAGTCCTATTTTCTCTCTAAGGACCAAGAAATTTCTTTTCGGTAGTGCCTTGGTGAGAATATTTTCTATCTATTCTTCGGTCGATATGTGATGGAGACTAACAACTCCTCTCTGCATCATGTCACAGATAAAGTGATATCGAATATCTGTATTCTTGGACTTTTCATGAAATATATGATTCTCTTCCAAATAGATCTTTCTCTTGTTATCCCAGTATATTACTGTTGTATCTAAGACTTGACCAAAGAGCTCACATAAGACCTTCCTTAACCACATAGCTTCCCAACTAGTCATGCTAGCAGTAATGTATTCTACTTTTGTGGTGCGCAAAGCTACCGAATTTTTATTCCTACTAATCTAGGATATAATAAAAAATCAAGACTGAAACATCATCTAGATGTACTTTTTATGTCGGTGACATACCTGCCTAGTCAGCAACATTGTATCGACGATGTGGGATATCTCCATTAGAGTATCGTTGACCAAGTGTGATCAATCCTTGTAAGTATCCCAATACCTGTTTGGCCGCAATACAATGTGCATGAAGGGTATCACTCGTGAACTGACTCAATGTGTTCACTGAGTAACATATATGTGTATGGGAATTCACAAAGAGCATCATAGACCCAATTAGTTGTTTGTACTTGGATGGATTTTCCATATTAGTTCCAGCTGCTTTTCCACACAAATTCTTGAAATTCATCTCCATCGGAGTAGTCATGGATTTGCACTCATTCATACCACACCTTTCCAGTAGCTTCACTACATACTTTACCTATGAGAGAAAGATATCACGAGGTATTTTCCACACCTCAACGACCACAAATTCGTGCATGAGACCGAGGTCTTTCATATCGAATTTAGAGGCTAACTTCCTCTTAAATTTTATCATCAATGGTTCATTTCTTGTTAAGAATAGATTGTCAACATATAGAACCAGAATCAGTGGCAAACCTTGGACAACCTTAAAATATAGGATGATATTAGCATTACTTATCGTGGAACCCATTTTCATTATATAGTTATCAACACAAGCATATCAATATAAGGGATATTGATTCAATATGTAAAATTCATTATTCAACCTCCAAAAATGTGTTATGTGATCTTCCACTTCAAATCCCTATGAATGTTCCACATACACTTATTCCTAAAACATACCATGGAGAAAAGTGCTCTTTACATCCATATCATGAAGCGTCCATCCTTGACTAGCAGAAAAGGAAACTATCAAATGAATAGTTTAATATGAAGCCACATGAGCAAATATGTCATTGTAATCTTCTCCCTCTTTTTGAGAGATTCCTCGAGCTATGAACCTCACTTTGTATTTCTCAATTCTTCCATCAATTCCATTCTTGATCTTAAATAACCATTTCTAAGTTAGAACAAGCTTCTCATGTGGTCTCGACACAACATCCCAGACATAATTTTTAACAATAGATTTGTATTCCTAGGTTATAGAATCCTTCCAAACTTGTTCTTTGAATACTTCTTCAAATGAGGATGGTTCAACTTGAATCATGGTGCTTGTATAAGAATCATATCCTTGATACCTGCAAGGTTCCTTTCATTTAGCGAAGCCATTATGTTCAGGTGTGTAAGGTACAATATTGTCCTTCTTCATCCCCTCCTTGTTGCAAAATTCTGTGAATTCTTTGGACATGTATTATCCTCCATTGTGATACCTGAAAACATTGATTCTTTTCCCGGATTGATTTTTGACCATAGATTTGAATTCCTGGAATCTTTCGAAGGCTTCATTCTTGTGCTTGAGGTAGTACAACCATGTATTTCTTGAGAATAGTCAATGAAGGTGATGTAATATAGATGACAACCAACCACGTGCACAGACATCAAACCACATGTCCGAATGAATGAGATGGAGGATGTCAATTTTTTTGTTCTTACTGGAGGGGAATGATCCCCTTGTTCTCTTTTCACTTGGGAAACCTTGAAAAACTCCATTGCACTGAGTTTGAACATCGGGAAAATGCCTAATACCATTCTCTTCAATTTCAAGAATAGAATCATAGTTTAGATGATCCATCTTGCGGTGCCTTAATTCACCGATATGAATAGTGTTATGAACCAATGCTAGAAATGGCCTTCCTCTAACTTTGTAGAGTCCCTTAGATATTAGACCTAATTTGAATTCATCTTTCATATGTGAATCAGTAGGCCAAGTTAAGACTTTTCCAATGAAGAAGGAAACCCTCATCCCTTTATCATCTAATGTAGATATAGAGATCAAGTTATTCATTAGTCCTGGCACATACATAACATAATGCATCAATATTGATTCCCTGGATCTCAACTGAAACTTGGGAGATCCAAATAATTTTATGGGATGTGTGGAATTATGTCCAAGAATATATTTTAACTTGGTCTCCCTCTCTAACCGATTAGAGAGGACTAATTTGTATCTAGAGAAGTGATGAGTGGCCCCACTGTCAACTAACCAACTATCCCACGAATTTGATGGAGAAGAACTAGTAAGTGCAGAAATGAGAATATATTCAATTTTATTTAAAACTTTACTTTCATAGATGGGAGCCCTTGAATTCTTTTGAGATTGATGTTACTCTTCACAGTTGCTTGAAGAATCTCTTCTCCTTTCATATTTTCTATCAAATTTGTACCATTGATTGTCTCTTCTTATTTTATCAATGTAGTTGCTTCTGGTGTTGTATCATGGCCTATTTCTCTTTTCGGGATAATCATGAGCATAATGGCCTTTCCTGTTAAAGACTTAACATTCAACATGGGCTCGTGACCTGTCATTCATTCCTTTTGAGTTGTGAGGACTAGGTCTTATGGAAGGGCCTCCTTTTGATTTCTTTCTTTATTTATGAGTGATATATCCATCAGACTCTCCTTCTTCATGCTTGTGGATCCTCCCTCTTTCTATAATTCTCGATTCTTCTTGAGTGAGATTTCCAACAATATCATCAAATGATGGAAGGAAATTTATTTTACTGATAGTACTGATGAAAATTTCCCAAACAAAAGGAAAGTCACCATTAGGGGAATTTTGAGGTCTAAAATGGGCCTCCTAAGGAAATTATTAAATAATAGTGGAAATTATAATATAATAGTGGAAATAATAAAATAAGATTTGATTACATCATCAAAATTTAGAGGGAAAAAAGAAAAAATTATTTTTCAACTCATATTTTTAACTTATCTCCATATGGATTTACTCCAATTTCGAGTGGGAACAGTCTTTGAATGCATAGTTTGATTCCTCATCCAATGAGTACCCATCATGCATACTTTCGATGGACCCTGATACACAAAAAATGAGAAATAAATGAAAAACATGAATGCAATCATGTTTTTTCATGTATTTCTCATATTTTGTGTAGCAGGGTCCATCAAAAGTATGCAATATGGGCACTCCTTGGATGAGAAATTAACTATTTAATCCAAATATTACTACGACTTGAAATGTGAGTAAACCCTTAGGGATATAAGTTGAAAATACAAGTTGAAAAACTAGTTTTATTATTATATTATTTTTTAATTTTTTTACTTTTTACCTCAAAAAGGGTGAATCATCCCCCATGGTTGACATCATCATCATCATCCCCTATTGGTTCTTATAAATTTTATTTTGGTTGCACATTTTTCTTAGGAGGCCCATTTTTTTACCTCAAAATTTCTCTAATGGAAAACCAACTCTATGTCAACTACATTCTCTCCATCCCTCTAGAGTTGATCTCTAAGATGAGAGATCCTCATGATGTAAGAATTAACAATTTCACCTTTTTTAATCTTCACTTCCTTGAGTTCATATTTGAAGGTTATGATCTCATTTAGATTGTTGACTTCATATATGTCAGATATCTTATCATACATGTCTTTAGAACTTCTTAAATTCCCAACATAAGAAAGTAAATGATCTTGTAAATCATCAGCTATTATTTGATTTGCTTTGGAATCAGCTTTATTATATCTATTATTTATAGTGGAAGATGCATCTTATGGTGACTTGACAATCCTTCCCTCAATGTATTCCATCACATCGTTGTTATCAGCAATGATCTCTAATCTGACTTTCCATGCAATAAATTTAGATGCATCACCGAGTTTCTCATGCTCCCTGAAGGTAGAGGAAGACATCTTGATCTTGGCTTGTAGATCTACTTTCTGATAGTGAGGGCTTGACTTCTTGTCTTCTCTTGGGTTTTTCCTTCACCTTAGCTCTGATACCATGTTAATTTTTCAATATTGTTCTATGTTCAATAAATTACTTTATCCCCATTTAATTTTCATTAACAATGCATCCAAATATAAGCAATTTAAATAACCATAAGCAGTAACTGAAGATAGAAAAATACATGAAATGAAAAAGAATACAAAAAAATAACCATACCAAGAAAAAAACTCATAGTTGGGGAAACTCTTTCAAATATTCTTCTTCAATAGATCTTCATAAAACGTTTTTAGCAGAGAGTACAATGAGAGAAATAAATATATGCAACGGAAATAAACATATCAGATCTATAGATGTAAAAATATACAATATCAAAAGCATGGATCTGATGAATCACAAAAAATAGGTGATCTCAACTACCATGTCCTAGATTTGAATCCAGGATGTTGTTGAAGACTGTTCTGAGGTGATTGTGAATGTGTGACAAAAGGACGAAGGCACTATGCAATAAGATAAATGATAACCAATATATATATGCTTGTGAAATCTCTTAACCATGGCCTTAACACTCTCAGGCTGCGGCTAAAGAATCTTTAACTCTGACCTGGATGTTTTGTGCCCGCGGCTGAGGGTCTCATTAGCCCGGAGCCCTAGCTGCCCCTTGAAGACAGTATGCCCATGACTTTACCAGTTAAACCGGGACTGTGAAAAATACTTCCTGTGGTTCTAGCTCAACTCAGCTGCTACCTACCTATGGCCTGACCATATTTATGACCTATAACACCCATATTGGATGCGAGAACCTGTCTGTGATCCTGATCCTTTACGCGAGCTTCTCCTGACATACATGTGCAATCCAAAAAATAAAATACGAACCATTACCAAAATAGAATGAAGAAGCTATCATGAGAAAATGTCTGTAAATAAACTTGTGGTCCATTGTATTTCTAACTTTTTTAGGGACCGCTTGGGGCTTTGATCGAATCCACATGATTTTAGGCCGACCTATAAAATAATGAAATAATTTACAACCTAACTTCTGCTTAACTGATTGGGGTTTTCCATAAGTCGATTTTTGTCCTCTCTAAAGGAGGAATATAATCAAATTATAATCTCATCCATGTGAGATTTCCAAAGTGGAATTTCACTCTAGTTTCAAAAAATAACTCTCCCTCTCAACTAGGAAGAATTCCACTTGGTAATCTCTGCTTGTATATATTTGCATCAAAGTGTCATCACTACTCAACTCCATATGTTGAAACTTTATCAAACATATAAGAATAATCATGGAGGATAAATGGCTTCCACCTATACTAGCAACAGGATAATCCAACACACAGGGGAGCACATCTCTAACCCCGGGATCTCATTGGGAGGCTAAGTCTCAACCCGGAATCATGAAATGGGAGAAAACATCAACCCAATTCTATTTCCTACTCATATTCCCATCAATGGCTCTCATCATTCAAGTGGCCTAACACCTCCATCATAATTGACTTGGGTTTTACACCCCAAGTACACTCTCAACTCGTTGGAAAAACAAGGAGAGATATTCTAATGAAGCCTTGGTTGAGGGTATGATGCCAATTGGGTATACTCTACATCGAAAAGATAGGTGAGAAGCATCTCTAACCATTTGAATATAGGGTAACAACATCTCAACCCTGGGTAACAGATAGGAAAATTTCATATTGTCCAGATTTCCCTCAACCTGAGGAGCCCTTCATCTCAATTCCGCACCCCAAGAGATGAAACCAGGTAGGAAGAGCTTCCTCAATGTTCTCGATCAGTGATTCCCTTTATATATAAGGGTTACATACATCATTCCAAGTTATTCTTTGAAGACAAAGAAATTTCTCTCGTTAGTTCCTTGGTGAGAATATATTCTATTTATTCATCAGACGATATGTGATGGGGTCTAAAAACTCCTCTCTTCACCATGGCGCAGATAAAGTGAGAACGACTCTCGATATTCTTGGACTTGACATGAAATAAAATATGCTCTGCCAAATTGATCCCTCCCATGTTATCACAGTATATTACTATTGTATCTAAGACTTGACCAAAGATATTACCTAAGATCTTCCTTAACCATAGAGCTTCACAAATAGTCGTGCTAACAACAATTTATTCTGCTTCCGCGGTGCTTAAAGCTACCGAATTTTACTTCCTACTTATCTAGGATACCATGGTAGAACCAAAACTGAAACAAAATGCAGATGTACTTTTTATGTCGGTGATGTTAGCTTCCCAGTGAGCATCAGTGTATCCATGAAGTTGGATGTCTCCAACAAAATATCTCATACCAAGTTTAATCGATCCCTGTAAGTATCTCAATACATGTTTGGCCGAAATCCAATGTGCATGAAGGGGCTTAGTAATGAAATGGCTGAATGTGTTAAAAACATAAAATATATGTGGATAGGTGTTCACAAGGAACATCAGAGCACCAATTAGTTGTCTGTACTTAGATGGATTTTCCATATCAGGTCTAGTTGCTTTTCCAGACAACTTCTTGAAATTCATCTCCATCGGAGCAGTCATGGATATGAACTCACTCATAGAAAACCTTTCCAAAAGTTTCACTATATACTTTCCCTATGAGAGAAAGGTCTCACCAGGCCTTTTCCACAACCAAGGGCCCAAAAAATAGTGCATGAGACTAAAGTATTTCATCTTGAATTTAATGGCTAACTTCCTCTTACATTTGATCATTAGTGGTTGAATTCCTATTGAGAATATATCGTCAACATATAGAACTAGAATCAGTGGCAAACCTTGGAGAACCTTAAAATAGAGGTTGGGATCAGCATTGCTTATCGTTAAACCAAGTTTCATTAGATATTTGTCAATGTGAGCATACCAAGCTCAGGGATCTTACTTCAATCTGTACAATTCTTTCTTAAACCTACAAACATGTGGTCTAAAATATTCCATTTCAAATCCATATGGTTGTTCCACGTAAATTTCTTCCTATAACATACCATCCAGAAAATCGGTCTTTACATCCCTCGGATGAAGGGTCCATCCTTGACTAGAAACAAGGGAAATTATCGAACATATAACTGTATATCGAGCCACAGGAGAAAACATGTCATCGTAATACTCTCCCTCTTTCTAATAGAAACCTTGAGCTATGAACCTCACTTTGTATTTCTCAATGATGTCATGGATTCCATGCTTGTTCTTAAATAAACATTTTGAATTCAAAATAGAGTTCTCATGTTGTCTCGGAACTACATCCAGTACATCATTTTTTGCAATGTATTTGTATTCCTCAGCCATAACATCCTCCCAAAAATTTTCTTTGACTACTTCTTCAAATGAGGATAGTTTGGCTCAAATCATGGTGCTCATAGCAACAACATATCCCTGATACCTGCAAGGTTCCTTCCTTTCAAATCAGTCATTCTGTTTAGGTGTATAAGGTGCAATAGTTTCATTCCTGATCCCTTCCTTCTTGTAGAATGCTATGACTTATTTTGACATGTATTCTCCTCTATTGTTAGAACTAAAAACTTTGATTCTTTTCCCTGATTGGTTTTTGACCAAAGCTTTGAATTCCTAGAATGTTTCTAAGGCTTAATCCTTGTGCTTGATGAAGTAAAACCATGAATTTCTTGAGAAATCATCAATGAAGTTGATTTAATACAGATGAGCACCAACCGAGTGCACAAACATCAGAGAAAATATGTCTCAATTAATGATATGGAGGATGTTAGTTGTTTGATTCTTAGTGGAGGGGAATGGTCCTCTTATTTTCTTTCCACTTGCACAAGGTTGAAAAAATCCTTCATGCTAAGTTTGAAAGAGAATCATAGTGTACATGAGCCATCCTGTGGTGCGATAATTCACTGAGATGATTGGTGTTGTGAGCCAATGATAGAAGTGGCCTTTTTGTGACTTTTTAGAGTCCCTTACATCTCAGACCTAATGTAAATTGATCTTTCATATGTGAATCAACAGGCCAAGTTAATACCTTTCCATTGATGAATGAAACCCTAATCCCTTTATCTTCTAATTCAGATATAGAAATCAGGTTCTTTATTAGTCCTAGTACATACATAACATCATGCAACAATACTCATTCCTGGGAGTTCAACTGAAACTTGATAGATCCAAATACTTTTACGAGATGACTGGAGTTATATCCAAGAATAATTTTCAACTCGGTCTCCCTCTATACCATATTAGAGAGGAATTGTTTTCATCCAAATAACTGATGAGTGGCCCTCCTCTCAAGTAACCATCTATCCCACGAAATTGATGGAGAAGAACTAGTAAGTGCAGAAATGAGAATATATTCATTTTTATTCACATCATTACTTTCATACATGGGAGCCCTTGACTTCTTTTGAGAGTGATGTTATTCTTCATGGTCGCTTGAAGAGTCCCTTCACCTTTCATATTTTCTATTCTGGTTGTACCTTTTATTGTTTCTTCTTCTTTTATCATTATAGTTGCTTCTGGTGTTTTATCATGGCCTCTTTCTCTTTTTGGGACAATCACAAGCATAGTGACCTCTCTTGTGGTAGTTGCAGCATTCGATATGGGATAGTGACACGCCAGTCCTTCGTTTTGATATTTGAGGAGGAGGTCTTCGAGAAGGGTCTCATTTTGATCTCTTTCCTTTGTTATGAATGACATATTCAGTAGTATCTCCTTCTTCATGCTTATGAATCCTAATTCTTGTTGTCATTCTGGATTCTTCTTGAGTTAGATTTCCAACAATATCATAAAATGAGGGAAGTTGTTGTTGTTATTGATAGTAGTTATGAAAGTTTCCCAAATAGATGGAAGACCTCTAAGAGTCAGGATAACCACTTCTCTATCAGCTAGATTATCTCCAACCCTTTGCAGTTGATCCCTAAGACGACATATCCTCATAATATAAGGCTAAGAAATTTCACCTTTGTTCATCTTCACGTCCTTGAGTTTATATTAAGGTGATGATCTCATTTCGATTTGATGACTCTGTTGTGGATCACCTACATATCCTTTTCTATTTTGTCTTAAAAATTGAAAAATTAATTATTTTTTTGAAATTCCGAAAATGCATATGATATAGTATAATGTTTTATGCTGTATTATAAAATCTTGAAGGAGAAGTCTCCTTACAACCTCGATGCAAATTGATTTTATCATTAAACTTTATTTGAATGTACGTTTGGGTTTCATGCTTAAGTTTCGAGCAACTTCCTGAGTGGAAGTAGTGATCGTCGAAGAATGTTTTCAGATGAGTAAATACGGGGGCGCAAAAAGCTCGCACGTTATTCAATCCGGCACCCCCGCAGTTGACTTGTTGACTGTGAAACAAATGAAGATCGACGGCCTGGATTCTTTGCGGGGGGCATAGGTTGAGTTTCTCTGACGTACTCCAGGACCCCCCGCGGTGACGTCATCAAGTGAGGTGGAAGAACAGCTGTCATCCTCTTTCAACGACTTTTTACACGTCGTTTCGGCATTTATTACGAGTTTTGCAGCTGTTAAATGATTCTTTTGTCTCATTCTCGTTCACTTGTAACTGTTTTTTCCCTTCTCGCCACCTTTCGTTGATTCACTTCCCCTGAATTGTTTCCATTGTTTGTCAGCCATGGCAAAACGAGTCTCTCAAGCTGGTTCATAAAGCCTCAATTCCCTCCTGGATAGTGAAAAATATGTCCAGGATACCATGTCATCCGTCAATCATCCCTTATTGAATCACCAAGTGACCCTAAACGCTGAAAAATCCCCAGTGTTTTCCTGCATGAAGAATTCCGGTGTCTTTTCTGCCTGTATCCCAAAAGCCCACTTTTTTCCCGAGTTCATCTCATGGCTGGTCTCTTCAATGTACCCTGGTAAGTGTTTCATAATGAACTCGCAGGGAGAAAACGTTCTGCAGGTATCGACGCAATTAATTCGACAAGCATTGTGCTTTCCCGAAAATGAGTCACCACTGCAATTTTCTGAAGATTCATTGGCTCGTTATTTTGAAGACCTTTCAAATGAAGAATTTAGTCTGTGTATTTCATACTTGAGATCAAATTCAGAGGAGGATCGGCTAGAAGGAGAAGAATTTAGTTTGGAAGCATTCGATGCTGAGTACAGATCAATTCTAAGTTGCATTGCGGAGATTTCGGGTAAAGAAAATGACCAGACAGTCAATAAATCAATCTTGGGAATGTACACGCTCATGATGAAGCCAGGAGTTGTTCTCGACATTCCATCTTTCTGGCAGGAGATTATAAATTCTCAGTTGATGGCCTTTCCTCTTACAGGTTTCTGTAGATTTCCATCATTGCTTGTCTATTTATTTTTATATCAGAATGTCGAAGAATTTATGAGTCTGGGATTTAATATAGTTGATGTCAATAAGAAAAATCAATCCGTGTTATTTTGGACTGATATGACTAGAAAAGAAGGAAATGAAGCAGGGCTATTTGAGTTTGCTAGTCATTATATGCCTATTGCTTATAAAATTTTGAATGGAGTTCCTCCTCCTTGTTTTTTACCAAAATCCTGGGAGTTCCTACAGCTAGGACCAAGTTGTAAATTCGGAGATTGGTTTGTGTTTGAAGAGTATTCAGAAATAAGGTTGTATGGAGCTAGCATCGAGCTCTATAGGCTCCCAAATTTTGTACCCATGCGGCTTTTCGCCTTGGAATTCATAAGACAGAGCCTTAATGTGGATCAGGTACACTTTCTTCCCATGAAGAAAGGTTTTATTTTTAAATTTCCTATGAGTGTGGGACCTTTCGTGGTTAATATGAGACAAGCTTTTGATGAAGTTTCTAAAATGTTAGAAGAGACACATTTGCTACTAGGAGAAAAATGGTCCTATGATCCGCATGGAGTAATTTCCCAGAGAAGAATTGAGAATGGATATTCTGCGTTTTCTCATGTAAGCAGACCTGAAAAGGAGAAACTGGCAAACCCAGGCAAAATAAATACATCAAAAATGAGCATTCAAACACTTGTTATTACTGAAAGGGCAAACAAAAGAGGTAGGGAAGATGTTGTTGAAGTAGATGATGAAGAGCCCAGGGAAGAAAAGAGAACCAAATTGGCTGAAGATCATTCTTCCAACTCGCCTGGTTTTACCTTTCATGTCAATGAAGAAAAAAATGCCCCCTCTTCTCCTAGAGGACATGAACTTTACTCAGAGAAGATACCTTCAGTCAAGAAAATATTTACACAGATTGAAGAAAGAAATCAGAAGATAAAAGCTAATGTAGAAGCTCAGGCAGAGCATCACGTAGCTGCTGATCAGACCAAATTGTTGACTGTAATGGACCTTGAAAAGGATCAATTTAGGATGGCTCTGACACATCCAACTGGGATGTCCCTTGGATCTTCGAGCAGTTTTAATGAGGTAAACATAACTATGGATGTTAAAAATATCCCACTATGGGATAAAATGAATCTTCATATGCAGACTGGGCAGTTAATTGTAAATGATTTAACCAAGACTAATGCCACATCAGTTAAGGCTGAGAACATGCTTGTAAAAGTTATTAAACAATTCAAGATAGAGAAGGCTAATTCAAGGGCCTTGTCAATTCAAAATGAAGAATTGAAGAAGATCATTATGAAAATTGGTGTAGATCCTAATGATAAAGCTACGATTCAAAAGCTCATGAAAAGTGCAGAAATAGAGATATCCTCATTGAGAAAGAATTTAAAGCTACCAGCTGCAGAGCATTCAATGGCTGCAGAAGTAGCAGAGGTAGAGAAAGAAAAAGAAGAGCTGCGTCAGAAATTGTTGCAGAAATATGAGGAATTGACTAAAGTAAAACAGACTGCTATTTCATTACAGAACCATATTGAAAGTCATACTTGCACTTTTGTTTTTCCTGCAGGTAATGCTGATTCTGATCCTCAAGCACAGATTACAAAGCTCGGCACAGAGATAAAGATGGCAGAAGGAGATCTTAAGCGAGCTCAATCAGAGTTAGAAACGGCCACCAAGGTCATACAGACACTAGAAAATGAAGTGAAACGAATAAGAAAAGATTTCAAAATGCTGAGGTTGAGATTAAGGATCTTAAAGAGAAGTTAAAAGGTAATATTTCCCTTATAAAAGCTAAAGACATCATTTGGGGTGAGATTATTTCAGAGATGAAGTCAAATTGGAATTCTCTAAATATAGTTGCTAGAGAGAAAAGCCTCATCTCTGAACATGAAGAGGAAATATTATCTGAAAAACAGATGGCCATTAAAAGAGAAAATTGTGCTAGGAAATTTATAAATTTTATCAACTCCAAATCAGACGAAGAATTAGAAGATATTGGAATATAGGACAGATATTTTTATGCAGAAGAAGTCAATAAGATGATAATTAAGAATGAGCTTCGGAAGGTTGCAGAGAAAATATTACTTGGAATCAAGGAAGCAGTAAAGAAGTTTGATATATCATTTGACAAATTGACTAGAACAGGTTTACCCTCATGCTGGACTGAGAAAGGAAATATCATGTTATGGAAGTTTTATGAAGATCAGTTAACATTAGCAAAAAGCAAGGCAGATAATAGGCACGAAAAGACACGGATCTTAAAGGGAGAAACTGTGTTCAACTTCTTGCATAGGCATTTCAATTTACTTTGGATGGTGAAAACTCTCTTTACAGGCAAACCTACACACAGTCAAATTGTGGCGTTCAGGATAGAATATCAAAGTTTTAAAAATTCTCCGACAACTCAAAATGAGCTATGGAAGAAGTGCAAGAAATTTTCAGTGGACTCAACCAAAGAGCAACCAAAAGTAGCCGTTGATTCAACAACTGCTTCAGGAGCAGCTGTTCTCGTAGACTAGAAGTTTTCAAAGTTTTCATTTTGTTATTCCTCAAAATTATGTAAATGTAATAGGACTTTTGCAAGGTATGTGCCTCCGAAACAGTTAGTAGTTTAAGCATTTAGAGTTAGTTAGAGCAGTTAGAATCAGTTTCATTACTGGAAATTGTCTTGTGATACTGTATTTAAAGACAATTTCAAGAAAGATCAAGGTTCCGAGTTTTTGAACCTTGAAGCCAAATTTTGTACTGGATAATACTGAATCAATGAGAGAGTTTTGCAAGTTTCTATCATTCTGTCTATGCTGAATAGTTTCCCAGTTTTCATTATGTTTTCATGTCTGTGAATAAAATAGAGTAATTTGAGCTGCAGGTCTCTTTATACACATGTATTTAAGATTTAAATAAACCTTAATGGGCGCTCCTATATTTTAACTTTATCATTACTTGTTTCTTTAGGATTTTATTATGATAGATTCTGTTTCAAACAACATATCAAATTGAAATCCTTTTCTTTCTTGTTTCTTCCGTTCATTCACTTCAGCATAGGATGAATATGGCATTGTAGAATATTTCATGGGTTTGATATTTGAAGATTATATAATTAATGTTTGAAGGTTTATAAAATAGAGACAGCTATACATCTGTTAGTGACATAATTTAATAATTTCTTGAGCAAAAATTCCTTTACATAGCAAGGACTTGTTTCTTGAGGTACAACAGACTCCATCCATGCCTAATATATTTTCATACATGTCTTTAGAATTTATTAAATTCCCAACAAAAGCAAGTAAATGATCTTGTAAACCATAAAATATCATTTTCTTTGATTTGGACTCACTTTTCTTATATCTGTTCTTGACATTCGCAGAGGCATATTCCTCATGCTCACACATCCTTCCTTGAATGTATTCAGCACATCATTGTTGTCAGCAATGATCTCCAATATGACTTTCCATGGAGCAAAGTTAGGTGCATCACCCAGTTTCTTGTGGTCATTCAAGGTAGAGGAAGACATATTAATCTTGGGTTGTGGATCTTCTTTCTGATAATGAGGGTTTCACTTCTTCTCTTCTCTTCGGCTTCTCCTTCACATTAGCTCTGATACCATGTTAATTTTTCAATATTGTTCTATGTTGAATCAATTTCTTTACACAAAATTATATTTCAGTAACAGTGCATCCAAATATAAGCAGTGTAAATAACCATAAACAATAATTGAAGATAGAGAAATGCATGCAAGGAGAAAGACGAAAACATCACAACCATTAGAGACATCAGATTGGTCCAAGACTAGGTAAAAAACACACTGTGGGAAAAACCCTTTTAAATCTTCTACTTCAATTGTGTTGGCTCCCTGTGATTTGCAAGATTGGCAAGAAAAAACTCTGCAGCGAACCACATCAGAACCATTTTGGAATCCTAGGACCTCACCTTCCTGGACTCAGAGAGGGATCTCTCTATGTAATTTTTTATAGATGATATGTCTTTATGCTCTTGTTTTATGATATTAGGCTAGTTATGAAATTCTAAGGACTTATTTGTTTTTATTGATTGGTTGATAGGTTGATAGATCAATGGTGCGATTAAATGGGGGAGTGTTTCAGCTGAATCAATAGACCATGAGAAACATTAATACATTGGGTTATGGAGTCATAAAAGGATTTAATTGTTCATCAACCCTGCAAGGGTTTTCATAGGGAAAGCTAACTATATCAAGTGGATCTCTTAGATTAGATCACATATGAAATGAAAATAAGTTATGAAAGCACCAAAACTAAAATTCCGTTAAGAATATTTTAACTCTACTTCAACAAGAAAAGCCTTTTTGGTAACTGTTTGAGGAAAACCAAAGGACAGGGCATACCATAGACTTCTTTGGCCATAATTTAATAAGAAAACCTTTAAGACAACAATCCAGCAATCCTAGGATTACTTTCAGACAAAGAAAAACATTTAAGATGACAATGAGTGCAACTAAAGAGTAAGCTAAACCTATCTTCTTTAATCAAACACTCTAAAGACCTTCAAAGCAGCATTTTAAGACATACCAGAGGATAGGGCATACCATAGACTTCCCTGGATGGACTCTACTAAGTATACTTCAAAGAAAGACCTTAAAAACAATATTTCAAGCTACACCAAAGGACAAGGCATACCATAGACTTCTTTGGCTGGACTCTATTAAATCATTTCCAAGACAACAAGCTAGCTAGAACCAGAGAGAAATTAAGAATGATCCAATCAGACCTTGCAGAAGAAAACATTAAGATAAAGAAGGCACACAAAAATAGGGTGTCAAGACAGCATATCCTAATCTAAAATTTTTGTTCTTTTATCAGAGAAATAATGGACATAATGGAAAACACAAGGAAAACATTGAAAAAGAAGGAAAACTTCACCATTAAGATAGCTCAAGAATCCTGTGAACGTGCTTGTATTAATGATGTTAAAAACAATTACATTATTCCAATACAATAGATCTCTGCAACTCAGATATTTATAAAATGCAGTCTAGCAATCCATCAACAAGCTCCGCAACAGCAATCAACCAACTAATCAACCAACCAACTCTAAAAATGAATGGTACATGCAGTATTTATCTGCAAAATGAGGAGATGATCTTAAGGTTGGTTTTCAAATTTCATTTATTACAGAGTTAATGAATTTTTTACCTTTGAGACCATGCAAGGCCCAAGGAAAAAATATATGAAAGTGATTTATTGTAATAATAACTCCTAGCTTAACTTCTGAGCTAACTTTTGGAAATATTTGACTTTAAGGCTTTCTCAAAAATTTGTACAATAACTGCTGGGTAGATGATAAATATCTCTGACTGTTTGTAATAATTGTTGATGTTTTTATTGAAATAAAATACACTGTAGGTGGAAAAATGTATCTCTGAAGAAGTAAATGCCTTTTTTTGAGTCATTAGGATTTGCTTTTGTGCTGATCTGCCTTTGTTCTATCCCTTAAACTATGTTTTAGGCCTTTTTTCTTTGTCTTCATTGTCTTCTTTATCTCTGCTTTTCCTGTGATTCTGCCTTTATCTTTGATTTGTGACTAATCCTTTTAATTTTTCCTTTAATCCTCGATTTAATCATTGTAAATATTTAATCTTCGTTGATGCGATCTTCTGACTATTTTGTCTTCTCACCATGTCTCTGTTTGTATTTACTGTGTAGGGTAGGCATCTTTTGTTGTCAGAGGGTTTAGGTAACCACCAATAATCATGATTTATTGATGATTATGCTTGAACTTATGCCTCTGGTCCTTCAAATGAAATTAGTTCCTCTGGATCGTCACTCAGATCACTTACTTTAAAAGATTTCGGACCTTGGAATCCATTTCTCGCATTTCTACCATGAAACCTGCAAAATAAAATAACCAATTAATTTAAAACCTACATTGGTGGCTCTTTCTGCTTCTATTCAGGGTTTTGGGGGCTTTTGGAGTGTTGGAGAGGTGGTAAATGGTGCGTCAGGCTTCATCGCAGAGCCACAGCACTTCGAACAGTTTGAGTGGAATGGTTGTATTAGGTTTTGGCAGGAAGGATGAGAGCGGTTTATCACATGGGATGAGGGGTGGTAATGATTTTTGGAATCAGGTGCGATTCCATTCACTACTCGACACATGGCGAAGGGAAACTACCCATTTCGCATGGTCGGGGTTTGTTTAACCCCCGTGCAAATAAGTGTCCAATAAGGGTTGTGGGCCATTTGATCGAGGGGTAGAAGATCAACGGTGGTCGGGAGATTTGGGAGTGGCGGGCAAGTTAAAGGGAGTGGGGTCCAGATGGATAGATGGCAGATTTTTATTCATGCCGTGGGGTTTAATGAAGACCAGGGCCCAGGGTTTGATAAAACAAGTGAAAGTGCCTTTTATTTAAGGAATAGGGAAGGGTTTATGTGAGTTTTTAATAAGGTGCGAATGGTTAAAAAACATTAAAGCAGGGGTTTTAATATTCACAAAGGGTTGGGTAGAAAAGCACAGAGTGTTGGGTTTTTATAATTTAAAATAATTTTTTAATATAAATCAAAGGGTCCCGAAAGATCTAAAGTTATGTTTAAAAAAATGTAAAAATGAATTTTTACATTGTTTTTTAAATAAATAAGGGAAATTGATGAGGTGAGGGGGGTTTTTGGTAATGAAAGTGGGTTTTTGGCAGGGAAAATGAGGCAACATGATGGAAAGGAGGTTGAACATGAGAGAACTAAGCCCATAATGAGTTTTTTAAGAGCATCAAGGTAACTTTGAGAAGGCAAACTGAGAGATGTTGAAAAAAGTTTCATGAAGATAATGAAGGCAGTGAGATTTCTAAAGATAGCTGATAGGAAAGGAATGCTATCTTTCGCTGACTGTAAAAAATCCATGGCCACCTAGTGAAACTGTAGAATACAGGAGGATAAAAATGGCTCCAGCTAGGGAAGGCAGCTACTTTAGGAGGTGTCAGGAACCTCAGAGTTCAAATCTCTAGAATTTGTAGACTAGTGCCTTGATTTGCACTTTGGCATATTTCTTGTTCTTTAATTGTTGATTTGCTGCTATTCTTTGAAGCTGTGATCTCCAAAATCTGAAAAACATGATTGCTTCAACTCAACGCCACCTACACATAATACTTTCCTAGCATTTTTTCTTCATTTGGGTGCATTTAGATTGGAAAACCCTTGACATCATTTTTCTTTTGAAAACAGGAAACTATCTATTTCTACAATTATATCATCTAAAGGCTCAGATTAGACTGATGAGCTCTTTTATTCTCTACCTAATCTACTTATCTGTCAAGATTAAACATTTTGACAAATTTTCATTCTCTATTCTATCGACATGAAATTGACAATGTGATCAAATCAAGATTAAGCAGTTTGATTTTTCATGGGCTGTGCATTTTGGACAAGCTACACACAGATTTTATTTTTGCAAAAAGTAAAACTAAAAAATGAGGACTTTAATCTAGAATTTGTCATTTATCCCTCTCTTTCTTTTGGCTCAGATTTCAACTTTGGAAGCAATACCTTTTCCTAATCTAATCTACTGATAAGCCAAGTTTAAACATTTTGGAAAATCTTCATTTACTAACTTATCAACAGAAATTTAAAACTTGTTCAATCATGATTAGGTTGTATGACTCAACAAGACTTCCTCTTAAAAATTAGTGGAATTTGGACTTACATACTTTCAGAAACATTCTTCTCTGGTATGGGGCTTTACCTTTTCTTTCTATCTACCCTCTTTTCTTCTTTTCTTTGTTTTTGTGTTTGTTTTTCTGATCTTTTATTCAAGCAATGTTATATACAAAGAAGGAAGCTTCAAAATAATATTTTTCAACAAAAACAATGCTTGAGCATCCCGCCATTTACAGGACCTCTAAATAATTCTGTTCCATCCATTTCTTGTAGGAAAAATGCATTGTTACCTCTTGCAGAATGGAAAATATAAGGACCTTTCCATAGATTGTCAAATTTTCCATGCTTTCCCTTGTCTTCTTTTCTTGAGTCCCACTTTAGTACTTTGTCACCAATATTGAAATCATTTGCCTTAGTCCTTTTTTCAAACAGCTTGTTGATGTTTTCCTGCACTTTTTGTGTTCTGTTTTTTACTTCCTCTCTGGTTTGCTGCAGCTGGACAGTCTGGTTGATTCTTCTTTGCATATCATTTTCTTCAGATTGTACTTCTTGGATGAGCTTCATCACTGGCAGTCCTAAACTTGTTAGAAAAACTGCATCTGCTCCATACACTAGCTGATAGGGAGACATTATAATTGATTTTTTATTTGTTAATCTGTCTACCAATAATGCATGTACTAGTTTGTTGTGCCATGACTTTTTATTCTCTTCCATCAACTTTTTGATGATGTTTACCAAACTATTGTTTGAGGATTCTACCAACCCATTGCCTTGAGGGTAATAAGCTATAGAATGGCCCAAAAATTTTATATTTGTGGAAAATATCCACCATTTTCTTGGATCTAAAGGAAACAACATTATTAGTAATAACCTTTCTAGGACAACCAAATCTGGAGAAAATGTGATCTTCAAGAAATTTGATGATTACTGAGTCTGTGGTAGTTCTAGAAGGAATGGCCCCTATCCATTTTGTGAAATAGTCAGTTGCAGTGAGGATCCATTTGTATTGGGCAGAGGAGGTAGGATGGATTTATCCAATAAAATATAGGCCACATTGTTGAAGAGGAGATTCAACAGAGATAGGATGCAAAGGTAATGGCAACATTTTTCTTTTGCCTTCAAAGATTTGGCACTTATGAGAGGCAATTACCATTTTATGGATGCCTTGAAAAGGGTGGGCCAATAGTAACCAGCTCTAAGGATTGTGTTGATAGTGGTGTTCCAATAGAGGTTTCCTCCACATTCTCCTTCATGAAGCTCATGCTTGATCTTATCTGCATCATCCTTAGGAAAAAATTTAAGCAATATACCACTAGCATTTTTCCAATATAAAACTTTATCTAAAATGCAGAAGTTTACAACCTTCAACTTTAATAATCTAGCCTTTGTTTTAGACAAACGAGGAGGAAAATTAAGATTAAAAAGCACATATAAAATATCAACATACCAAGATGAATTCAGAAATGATTCTTTAATAAGTGGAGTAGCCAACTCCTCTTGTTCATATAATGCATTAATCATGTTTATGTACAATGCTTGAAAGTTTGTTTCAGCCATGAGTTTAGCCAGACCTTGCCCTTTTATTAGTTTAGTGGGCTTGATATCATGATCATATTCTAATATAACAACAATCCACTTACCTCCTTTTCCATCAGGATCTTGAGTTAGGATGTATTTTACCACTGTGTGAGGTACGAATGCAATGATGTGTGAGTGTAGAATGTAAAATTTGAAGTCTTTCAAGGCTTTGATTAAGGAAAATGCTTGTTTTTCCATTATGTTGTACTTTAGAGGTACATCTGTTAATGCTTTTCTAAAAAATGCAATGGGTTGCTCTTGTCCTTTTATGTTTTTCTGTAGTAGGACAACAACAACTGTATGTTCTGATGCAAACGAAAAAATGAAGAAACCTTTGGTAAAATCAAGGCTAATTAGAACTGATGTTTGGGTAAGTGCTTGTTTTACTAGCCCAAAGGATTTCTTTTCTTCTATGGTCCACTTGACTCCTATTTCTCTTTTTAGCATGTCTGTGATGTTTCTTAGGAGTTCTGCAAGGTTTGGTATGAACCTTCTTAAGAAATTTATCTTCCCAATGAAGGATTGCAGCTCTTTGATGTTTCTAGGATGACTGATTTGCAATATTTCTTCAATCCTTTTTGGGTCATCTTGATCCCTTCTTCAGATATGATGTGGCCTAGAAATTTTCCTTCTTGAAGGCCAAACATAGTTTTCGTGGGATTCAAAGACAAACCATATTTTCTACATTTTCAAAGACTTTTCTTAAGTGAGCTAGGTGTTCTCCATTAGTTTTTGAGTAGACTGTTATGTCATCAAGGTAAATCACAATGAAGTAACCTATCTCTTCTAAGAAAGAAATATCCATGGCTCTTTGGAAAGTGGCCCCATCATTCATCAACCCAAAAGGAATTTTAACATACATGAAGGTGCCCTGGAGTGTAGTGAAAGTTGTCTTGTGTTGATCATCAGGGTGTACCAGCACCTGGTTGTATCCTGAAAAGCCATCTAGCAAAGAAATTATTTTAGAACCTACTACTCTTTGTAAGATGTGATCCATTTTTGGTAAAAGGCAGTTGTCTTTTAAGGAGCCTTTGTTTAAATTTCTGAAGTATATGCATAGCCTAATTTCTCCTGTTTTCTTTCTCACTGATACAATATTTGAAACCCATTCTGAGTATTTGAGAGGGACTATTATTCCAGCATCATACATTTTCTTGATTTCTTTCTCAACCAGGGGCAGTTGCACAGGGTTTATTCTGTGCAATTTTTGTTTAACCAGCTTATGGTTTTCTTTGAGAGGGATCTTATGTTGGATTATATTTGTATCATATGACTTTAAATCTTCATAACTCCAAGAAAAGACATCAGTAAATTCTCTAAAAAGCTCAAGATATTTCTGTTTTATATGAGTTGGCAGTGTTTTGGACAGTTTTCTCATTTTTGGTTTTTGTTCACCACCTATATTGCATTATTCTATTTCAGCCTCAATGGGTTCCATCTTTGGCCTCCTAGTAACATCATTTAAGTCAAAATGTTCTTCTAGAGGAACCAGACCCTTTGGCAAGTTATCAGTATTAGACTACAACACTTCAAAGTCTTCTTTCTCTGAATTAGTGCACAGTTATGTTTTATGTGTGTGTTCTTTTGTTAACATATTTATATCAGCATCATTAGGAGGTTATTCTTTATAAGATTGTTCCTCAGAAGAGAAGTATTCTTCATAATCTGAATATGAATTTGGCACTTCAAACTCATTCATGGACTGCAGGAAATCTTCTATTTGTTTATCTCCTTCAAACACTTGCAAATATTTTATGTTGTCAGGGACTGTTGGTCTATATTTGACTTGGAATGTGTATTTCTTGTTTTGATAAGGTTTTTGACATGTATTGGCAGCAAAGGCTAGACCATTGGCAAGGATTTTTTGATTTCTAGGGACAAAGGTAAGGTCATATCTGCCTAATGAATAACTCAAAATCTCCATGGACAATTATCCTTTTAGCTCCTAGTTTCTTCAGTAGTTGCAGCCCTAGGAGGAGTGCCTCATATTCAACTATGTTATTTGTGCATTGAAAGTTTAGCTTGTATGAGTGACCTTATGCATGATTTTTCTCTGTGTTATGCACCCATATACCTACACCTGAACTAGTCTTGCCACAAGAACCATAAAAAATCATACTCCAAAGAGGTTCAATTTCAGATTCATCATTATGGTATTTGTGGCTGCCACTATGTTGTTCTTTAGGGTCCTCAATATGTTTTTCATTGTTTTGTCTTTCATGTTCTGCAATGTGTTTGCTGTCATATTTGGTTGGAAAAACTCTTTTCATTGTTCCTCCTCTTTTTCCTCTTCTTCTATAATTGTTTTCTCATTTTCTACCACTTGTTCTTTGACATTTTCATCATTGTAAAGGATAAATGAATCAAGGTCAGTACGACTGGAATAAAGAGGGGAGTTTTCCAGTTTTTTTTTACTACTAACCATGTATTTCATGTGAGTTTCCCTACATAGTCTTCTTGGTTGACTAAAGACAAGGATGGTAGCATAGGTCATGTCCATTTGGAGGATGCCTTGGAGTTTGGCACCCCATGATCTTGAAAGGAGCATGTCATTTTTAGGAGGAATATCAGCCAATACAATGTCCATTAATAGGATTTTGGCTGGTATTTGTGCTATATTAAAACATAGATCTTTGATTAGGCTTAGACATTTAACTCTACTGGAATCAAAAGAGTATAAATATTTGTATGTTCTAGTTATTTCAAGGCCTAGTATTTCCATTACTACTTTTGGCATAAGGTTGTGTGAGGCTCCTGAGTCTAGCATGGCATTATGTAGAATTTCATCATGGATGTTTAAACTAACATAAAATGGAGGAACACCTCCCTCTTCAAATTTCCCTTCTACTTCTGGTCCAAACAAAAGCTCAGGTTTGTCATCATTTAAATTTACAGAATCAACATTTTCTCCTATGTTTAAAGCTTTCAAAAGTTGGGATTTATATACATCGTGAGTGACTAATTCAGTAAGAGGAATAGATATTTTAATATTGGAAATTTCATTCTCTATACTGAAAGGTGTCTGAGTTTTTGAAATGTTAAAATCAGTCTTTTCAGGCACTATTTTCACGGCAATTTCAGCTTGTTGGTTTTTATTAGGAAACTCAATTAAAACAGTTTTGTTAGGGGCACTAGCTGTTTTTCTAGTGTTGCTTTGCTCACCACTGTGTTTGGGACTAGGTTGGCTATTTTTATTTTTATTCCTATCAGAACTTTCAGCCACTATATTTAGATTTTATGTTGTCTTCTTAGGAATGTTTTCAGGGATCTTCCTAGTAGAAATTTCAGAGGTCTTTATTTTGGGAGTATCTTGGTTTTTCATGCTCCTGAGGTCATATTGTCTATGTACTTCAATGATGGAATTTTCAAAGCCTTGTTTGTAGTCTTCAGATTCTAGGATTTCTTCCTCATTTGGTGCAAATATGCCTTGTTCTTCCTTAGTGAGGAAAACGTATCCTCATTATTCACTCCCATTAAATTTATGTGGTTTTCCTATGTTTCTTCAATTACCCCCTCATCCTCATCAGCATAGATTTTTTGGAAAGGAGTTTTGATTTGCTGATCAGGACCTCTTTGTCTTATTTGAGCGGGGTTTATTCTAAAGTTCTGGTTTTGGTTCTGATTTTGATTTCTGTTTTTAGGAGCTATTTGGTTTTCTCTAGGATAAGCTCTCTCATTTACATTCATCCTCTCCATCATCCTATCCATGGTTTTCACTAAGTTATCAATCTTTGTATCAGATGTGGAGGGTAGAGCTTCTTCCCTATATGTGACTCTTTTTTCATTTTTCATTCTAGCTCTCTTCCCAATCGGATTGGCTTCTACACTTACTGCTTCGCTTTGCATGTCTTCGAATGTGAGGGGTTCTATTTCTCTTAATTGATAAGCCATTTCTAGGTCAAAACCATTAGGGAATTTCATTAGAGATAGACCTTGTGGAGGTTCCATGTGTATAGGGAGGGCATTATATACACTATTGAACTTAGTGCAGTTTTCTTGGACTCCCTCTCCAACATTTCTCTTAATATTTTCATACTCTGATAAGATTTGGAGAGGTTTCTTCTTGACTTCCCATTTGTTTAATAATAATTGATGGAAAGCAGGGAGGTAATTTATGATATTATGGGTTAAACCTTTAAACCATTTTATTACCTCTCCCCCTAAGCTTTGAGAAAACATTCTGAGTTTAATAGTTTCATCATCTATCTCTTGTCTATCAAATTAGTCATTCATTTTGTCCACATGTTGTTGAGCAGAAGTATAACTACTAGCATCATATAAGGGAATATTGGACTGGTAGTCTAGTGGTAGAAATAATAAATGCAATGGTTGAACTAGGGGATCATATCATGTTGCCATGATCTGTGGTTTGGGAAACAATGGAGGGTTAACAAGTGGAGGATTGACAAAAGGAGGTATATGGTGAAATGTGTTAGGGTCCCGTGATTTGGTTGATTGGCAAGCCAAATGACAGTGTAACATCAAACTAGTCTTTGGAGCCCGAGGACCTAGCCTTCCTGGACTCAGTGAAATGGAGGAAGGTGAATACATGATGGGGTTAGTACAACAAAATTGTGTTGTAAGGTGGATGGGTTTACAACTATTTGAGTTGTCCAACTCTATATCTAGTCCTAGAAAAGCTTTGTTCTAGGGGTGAGTCGTGTAGGATATTCTCGTAAGTTTTTAAGGTTTTCGTGTAGGGAACTTTCTTTATTGATAGGTTTGCTAACAGTTGGGTTTTTAGATCTAGGAGACTTCCTAAGGATGCTTTCAGGATTGTCAAATATTGCAGGAGGATTTGAGTCTAGATGGGATCTGGTACAGGTTCTTCTAGAAGCCAAAACTTGGACCAAAAAAGTTAGAAAGGTTTAAAAGGTATAGCAGTCTTAGGACACAAACAAAATTGTAAAAGAGATACTTAATCCACAAAGTATTCTTGACTGGGTTCTGATGTTTGATGATAAATTAATTTTCTCAAGAATTCTATGGAAAACCAAAGGATTCAAAGAAGCCTATTGAAAACCAGTGGAGTCACAAGTCGGAGGATTTTTTTAATTTTTTATGGCTAAATGTTGTCCACCATCAAAGCAACCAGATACCATCTTGGCTAACACTTGATTCATCTAAGTTAAAACGAGTCTTTCCGAGTTTTGAGGAATTAAAGGAATTTAAGTTGTTCATTACTCAAGATTCTCAAGATGGTTGCCACTATGTTGGCTCCCCGTGATTTGCAAGATTGGCAAGAACAAACTCGGCAGGGAACCACATCAGAACCACTTTGGAATCCTAGGACCTTGCCTTCCTGGACTCAAAGAGGAATCTCTCTATGTAATTGTTTATAGATGATATGTCTTTATGCTCTTGTTTTATGATATTAGGCTAGTTATGAAGTTCTAAGGACTTGTTTGTTTTAATTGACTGATTGATAGGTTGATATATCAATGGTGTGATTAATTGGGGGAGTGTTTCAGCTAAATAGATAGACCATGAGAAACATTAATACATTGGGCTATGGAGTCATAAAAGGAATTAGTTGTTCATCAACCCTACAAGGGTTTTCATAGGGCAAGCTAAATATATCAAGTGGATCTCTTAGATTAGATGGCATATGAAATGAAAATAAGTTGTGAAAGCAACAAAACTAAAAGTTTGTTAAGAATATTTTAACTCTACTTCAACAAGAAAATCCTTTTAGGTAACTATTTGAGGCAAACCAAAGGACAGGGCATACCATAGACTTATTTGGCCATAATTTAATAAGCAAACCTTTAAGACAACAATCCATCAGTCCTAGGATTACTTTCAGACAAAGAAAAAAATTTAAGATGACAATGAGTGCAACTAAAGAGTAAGCTAAATCTATTTTCTTTAATCAAACAGTCTAAAGACCTTCAAAGCAACAATTTAAGACATACCAGAGGACAGGGCATACCGTAGACTTTCTTGGATGGACTCTGCTAAGTATACTTCAAAGAAAGGCCTTAAAAACAATATTTCAAGCTACACCAAAGGACATGGCATACCATAGACTTCTCTGGCTAGAATCTATTAAATAATTTCCAAGACAACAAGCTAGGTGGAACCAGACAGAAATTAATAATTCTCCAATCAGACCTTGCAGAAGAAAACATTAAGATAAATAAGGAAGACAGAAATAGGGTGCCAAGACAACATATCCTAATCTAAAATTTATGTTCTTTTATCAGAGAAATATGGACAGAATGGAAAACAGAAGGAAAACATTGACAAAGAAGGAAAACTTCACCATTAACATAGTTCAAGAATCCTGTGAACGTTCTTGTATTACTGATGTTCCAAACAATTACATTACTCGAATAAAATAGATCTCTGCAACTCATAGCTTTCTTAAATCTAGCCTAGCAATCCATCAACTAGCTCAAAAACAACAATCAACCAACTAATCAACCAACCAACACTAAAAGTGAATGAGGCATCCAGTATTTATCTGCAAAATGAGGAGGTGATCCTGAGATAGGGTTTCAAATGTCATTTATTACATATTTAATGCACTTTTGACCTTTGAGACCATGAAAGGCCCAAGGCAAAAATATCTGAGAGTGATTTACTGTAATAATAACTCCTAACTTAACTTCTGAGCTAACTTTTGGAAAAAAATTACTTTAAGGCTTTCTCAATAACTTTTACAATAACTATTGGGTAGATGAGAAGTATATGTGACTGTTTGTAATAAATGTTGATGTTTTTATTGAAAGAAAATATGTTGTAGGTGGAAAAATGTGTCTCTGAAGAGGTAAATGACTTTTGTTTGAGTCATTCGAATTTGCTTATGTGCTGATCTGCCTTTGTTCTATCCCTTAAACCCTATTTTAGGCCTTTTTGCTTTGCCTTAATTGTCTGCTTTATCTTTGATTTTCCTTTGATTCTTCCTTTATCTTTGATTTATGACTTATCCTTTTAATTTGTCCTTTAATCCTCGATTTAATAATTTTAAATCTTTAATCTTCACTACTGCGGTCTTCTAACTGTTCTATCTTCTCACCGTGTCTCTATCTATATTTATTGTGCAGGGTAGGCATTTTCTACTGTTGGAGGGTTTAGATAACCACCAATAATCATGATTTATTGATGATTATGCTTGATCTTATGCCCCTGGTCCTTCAAAGTGTTGGTAATATGATGCTGAGTGTTGTCATTGAATGGCAACCCAATTGATGAAGAAGATGGCAACTTACTTGATGAAGTTGTGCTTGATAGAATATGTTCTTGATGAAGTAAATCTGATGTATCTACAGTGAGTACAGAAGGGAATGAAGAAAGGAATTTAATATGTGCTAGATCTATGATAAAAAGAGTATGTCTCAAGGCATACGCGTATTTTCCTAGGAGAATTCGCGTATGCACGCGGTAAAGTACGTGCCAAGTCGTGTATGGGAAAAAGTGCTCAAAAAGTGCAAAAACAGGGGTAACCACCATGGTATTGACCCATTGTATTGGGTAATGATTCGTCTAAAAGACCCCGTCCAGGAATACCATCGGAAGTAATGTGGTTTTGACTCATGGTATTGAAAAAGACTAAATCTATATAAGGAGAAGAATTTCATTGTGCAGAGGCGTGCATGTGTCTGGGCTTTAATGAATACTTCACTTTGAAGTATATCTGCATGGTTGAACTTTGCTCTTAATTGAGCAGACAGGTGGAGGAGATTTGAACTTGTGACTTGTTCATATCCGAGCTAGTTTGTGTGTAGCATGTGAGATAGTGCTGAGAGCTGTGAGGAGCTTTGTGCTATGTATTGTTACATGTTCTCTATCATTATAATATACAGATAGTTGGGGGTTTTCAGCTGTAAGCTTTCCCCATTACATACTGTGTTATATGTGTGCTTGATTATGTTTTAATGTACGCATGCGACTGCTTCTATTTCCGCAAATTGATGATCAATTGTAGAAGAGGTTATGTATTATGCATGAAGCTTAAATAGTGTGTAATCGGGATAATCTCGGTGAATAATTCAGCTATTATTCAAATTTCTACATGGTATCGGAGCGAAATTGATCATCGGATCTATTACAGTGATTACAATTTATTTCGGTAGACAGAGTCTGTAAGCGGGCCAGGTAGCCTCTGGATCCATCCTTTCTTTGAAAGGTGATATATCTAGTAAATGCCCCTACAGTCGATCTCTGTGCTAGAAATACTTTGTTCTCACAGATCAGAAGCGGTTGAGTTTTGAGCTGGTGGAATTCGAATTTGCAGCAATGTTTTCTTGGTGTCGAAAGTCGAGATGTCTTTCAACGGATTGCGATTGGAGTATGCCCTTGAGGGTAGCTCGAATTATGTTGCATGGAAGGATAGGATGGAGGTGGTGTTAGATGACAATGG